>OMLP01000365.1:15168-59372 GCA_900302685.1 Spondyliosoma cantharus | reverse complement strand
CAATTTCCTGTTCAGCATTCCCCTTTCTCTGGTGTCTCTGGCGGTGAATTTTAGGAGTAAAAAAAAAAAAATCATCAGTCTTCTTCCTTCTCAAACTTTGTGTTGTGAGATGTACTATTGAACCTTGTGACTAACTTGAAATATGAACAGGAATGAACATGACTCATAGCTCTCTGTTACATCGGAAATGTCTCATAATTCACAGAGTTTTTGGACCGTTCATTTCTGAAATCTGTGGGAAAACTTATTGCAAACACATTTTTTGCTCAGCTCTGTTATGAAGTGCAAGATGTACATGAATGTGCAGGCCTGACCTGCCCTGCTGAGAATGAGTGGGACAGATTTGCAGCATATATGTCAATGCTGACGTTGAGCTGACTCCCAGCTTGGTGCTGTAACACAGGAGAAGTTTGATACTGCCAGTTAATCGGCTGAAATGCTGACCAGCCAACTGGAACGTTGCCAGTGGAGAGTCACAGTCCTAAATGCAGGTATTTTTAGAAGTGTTGATTTCTACTATTTACAAACTTTCACCTGTTACAGCAACGTTTTCTATACATAACTGCCTGCAAAAGAAATAACTATCAAATTTAATGTTGCGAAGAAATGTAAGAACAGCCTTTTACAGTATGAAAATGTAATTATGATTATTGTGTCATTAGTGGGCTTTTAGATTATGCTTAGACATCCACGTTACATGTTTCCTCACCTTGTCCACGAGGAGAAAAACATTTCAGAAGTGACCACAAATCCTCGCTCGCTCCAGGTCGAGCATTAGTCGAGCCGAGGGTACAGGTCAGATGTCAGGGATTGATTTGTGAAGAGGAGGGGGTAATGCTATTGGCCGCAGCACTCGCAGGATGATGATGATGGTAATTGGCTAAGGATTGGTTGGATTGGGTGGGACGGGCGGGGCATTAGTAATCCAATAGACAGACTCACTGAGCATATTTATGGAACAAAGAAAATCTGGCAGCAAAAGCAAAGACGTGAGTGATAAACAGAGTGTGTTTGAGAAGCGCTGCTAATGCTGCTTCCATCAACATACACACCTTTACGCAAATCTGTAACACATAAAATCTTACCAACGCCCGCATCTCCACACTCGGTCAGTCAACAGTTAAGACAATGAAGATAATACATGCTGACGAAAACAAAATAGGCTTGACATAAACGTGTCAAGAAGTGATTTTGATATGCACGATTACTGTGACCCTGTAGGATGAAGGCTGCTGACAAAACACATACAGGCCACATACAAAGAAAGGCCCAGAGGACTATGACTGAGGTAACTGGTTGTAAGTGAAGTCAAAGTCACAAGTGTGCATGTTTGTGTCCGTCAGGGTGTAAAACAGGACCCCTTCGGTGCATAAGACAATCATTTGAGGAGGGAAAAGTCAAAGGCTAAAAAGAAAAGGAATTTGGCTGCCCTCCAACTAAATCATAATTTGGGAAGGTAAGAGTAGACAGACAACACCTCTAAACAGTCAGTCCAGTAAAAACAAACTGAAAAGAGGGCAGCATCGCAGCTCAGGCAGGACAGGACGTAGGTCAGGGGAAAGATGTCAGTGACAATGACGAGAGGGGCGTGGGTGGGATTGAAGGTAAAAGGTGGGTGGGAGAGGGAGTTAAACTGCCTGGACAGATGGCAGTCTGGAATTAGATGGCAGTGGTCACCTAAACCCCTTGAAAGTTCACTACTGAAATAGCAGATATGCTCCTGGAGAGGCTAATGTTAGCTTTGGAAAAAAAAAACACAACAAAATTTCCTTGAAAATGTTTATCTAGTGGCCAGTTAACGAAAGTAACGTTGGCGTTTTTATCATTCCGTTTACTTTCAAATTGATCTCATTTCATGAAGGGGGTTTAAACACAAGGAAACAGTGAAGTGAATCTCTGTTGATTGATCAAATTTGAGTTATTAAGTAAGTGAGAACATTAATATATTTGATGCACTACAATAAGGTATAACTCTCACGACTATACATTCTCACTTTTTATAAGTCATGGAACAGAGGAGTGAACTCAGCACTGTAGATCCTTCTAGACCTCCTGATAGAGAAAATTAGGATTCAGGGGCTCATTTTAGTCACGAGCTCAGCCACCCTAAATCCCGTATTAACAGAATTATCCCAGTCGTCCACGGTAGGAGTGTGTTTCCCCCCTGCCCTTCTTATCCCTCACTGTCTTACTGCTCAGACGGACACTCTATACTCCAGCCATCATCTGCCCGCGCCACACACAGGTAAGCTTTTCTTACAGTTCTGATCATCCTCACAATGTGATTTACTGAGTAGCATCAAGACATTCAGGATTTCACAAGTGGACTGGAACTAATGTGTCACTTTTAATTTCTTTGGCCTCTGACATCAACAGGAGACGTCGAGCCGGGAGTAAACAAAAACACAGCCTGAACAAAGAAGAAGCTCAGGTGGCACAAGAGAAGAAGAAACTCACTTGCCGGTGAGTTTTGTCAGAGACACGTTACTAAGACACTGAAAGCAACTACGATGGGAAATTCCACCAGCAGCGCAATATCAAAGGAGATCCTGGAGGACCTGAAGCTCACCACCAAATTTACCGAAAATGAAATTAGCCAGTGGTATGAGAACTTCCAGAAGCAGTGCCCGACGGGACGCATCACGCCAGAGGAGTTCGAGCAGATCTACAGCCGCTTCTTCCCAGAGAGCGACGCCAAGAGCTACGCACGGCATGTGTTCCGCTCCTTCGACACCAACGACGACGGCACCTTGGACTTCAAGGAGTACATCATCGCGCTGCACATGACCTCCACCGGGAAGACGACCCGCAAACTGGAGTGGGCCTTCTCGCTGTTTGATGTGGACAAGAACGGATACATCAACAAGACAGAAGTGACGGAGATCTGCCAGGTGAGGAGGAGGGAAAGCGGTGATGTTGGTGAAAAGGCGAGACACTTTGTAGTTAACGGTTTCCACGGATTCTACACAGTGATTTATGTGTCTTGTTCTAAACATTTTGCCTCTTCAGATAGAGATTCATTTCTGAAGCATTCATCTTCTTTTATAGGGGAGGTATGAAGTTATGTTGACCGGGAGAGCCAAAGAGAGAAAGGCTGTTTCGTTTTACAATAACGTTCTTCTTTATTGATGCTATAAACTTACAATATCTGAAACTCAAGCTGTCCTGTTGCTTATATTCCTTGGGGGAAAGGCTTTATTCTAAGCCATCGAAGCCACAACAGAAATATAAAATAAGAGGATTACTTGACCTCATGCAATCGAATACAATAGTCCTGTAGTGAATACTACTTTTTAAGTTTATACTCAGGTTTTCTTTCTTAAAGTTTGTGGTGTTGATTTAATTGCTCATTTTTGAGGCAATAGTTTTGGAAAATGATTGTTTGCCTGCATTATAATATCAGTTTCTCTCCCTATTTTGCCCACTTCCTTTTTAGATCCATGTAAAATTAGTTATTAAATAGTGACCATCCCTCTCATGGTCCAGTATGTAGGTCTCACTACTTATTACCAGCCCAATTAGCCAGCCTTTTTGAGCTTCCTGATAATCTCTGTGATTACAGGTTTAACTCTCAGACAATGTAGGCTGTCCTATTCTTAAGTAAGGCTACTCCATTAGAGGGGCTGCCCATCATCCTCCATTCTAATCCACGTTTCTTTTTTTTTAGTGCACTCATCGGATCATTGTATTAATTGATGCTAATTACTGTATATTAATCATCGTCCATTGTTTTCATACAATCAGAACTGCAATGGAGGTTGTAAAGTTTTAAGATAAATGAAACAGAATTGTAAGAGGTTTACACAGATCAGCTGAGGATCCAGCTGGCATTGTAATGGGATTTTGTTCCTGGCCAACTGGCCCCAGTCCACTTGCATCATGTTTGCAACCGCCGCACAAAATAGCTACATTTTGAAGCCACCCTGCCAAAAGGTCAGCAACCTACGACAGAATCGGACTCTGTGTGGAGAAGTAGGCAAAACCAGATCTGCTATATGCACATGGTTTATCTTTATTACATAAAGATGAACCAGGGATAGCTGCTTTCATATGTGGGTCTGAAACGGTAAATAAGTGAGTGAGTAAGGCCGGAGGAACCACTATTAGTTTAGTCTAGTACAATATACTACTCTGATACAGATGTGGTTTCATTTTATTATAACTGACCAGAAACAACTTGTACTCACACAGTGCGAATCTATACAGAGCAGAGAGGCAAGATGGAGGGACAGTGCAGGGAGAACACAGATGACATCTTGGTGTTTGGCCTGTGGCCTGAGTCTTGGCACTAATCCATGTTAATCTAGGTGTCTTAAATGTGGGAGATGAGTGCTTCCTCCCTAAGTGGGACACACACTTAAAGACCTGAACCTAAAGTGTACAGTCATGTACAATCTGCTGGATTCCAAGTGGCCCACTGCAGATTAACTGTCTCTGAAGATGACACACGGGCCCAAACGTGCTGCCGGCGGCTGTTTGATTATTAATTTTGACACAACTAGTGGATTCTCAACATGTATACATTGTCTGCATGTAGTTTGTGATGACCGTGCGCCTTAGGATTGCTTCTCGTAGCTGCACTTGGTAGGCAGATCAGTTGTCGTGCGGGGATTGCAGGCTGTATTTTGTGTAAGATTTTAATTGTAGGCTTGATTTGGTTGTTTTCAGGTAAATTACACAAAGTATACAATGGTTAATAGTAGTAATCAGATCATGAGGAGATCATTTGTTATTGTGAGGTTGATTTCCATCAGAAGCTCGATGAACCACATGCACATGTAAAGCACTAATTAACTAAAGAGGACTGTGCAGGCTACATCCTTCTTGGCTTGTACAGATTTGTTTTATGTGTCCTGTTGACGTTCCATTCATTATTTGTGAGATAAATAATAGAGCATTCGTTACTGACCTTATACCCAACCCCCCTCTCAGGCCATATTTAAGCTGATCCCCAAGGAGGAGCAGTGCAAGCTACCACAGGATGAGAACACACCCGAGAAGAGAGCCGACAAGCTGTGGTCCTACTTCGAAAAGAAAGACAACGGTGAGGAGAAAAAAAACAACACACATGCAACACATGCAAATACATTCCGCCCCAGCGGTGAATGAAAGGTCACTGTGTTCATAACAGTATGTACTTATGTTAGAGAGAGAGAGAGAGAGAGAGAATCGGCGTAAGCTCTTTCTACCTTTCCTCAGCAGCTGTTCTAACATCCTACGCCGTAGATTACATCTCACAAGCAATAAATCCACCTGGGGCTCACATCCCCCAGTTACAGCATCACTTGTGTCATGCAAGCTTTATTTAGCATGCCGCATCCATAGACCATTAAAACCTCGAATGACTCCACTCGCATGCTACCGACACATACCCACACAGGAGATAAGACCAGATTTCTTAGATAAGAGTCATTATTCCGGCTCATGTTTACCCCACACGGTGTGTCACGCTAACCATATTTTTCCGCACTCTGACATCCCTCACTCTGTCTTTGTCCCCTCACAGAGCGACTGGCCGAAGGCGAGTTCATCAAAGGAGTGATTGAAAATGAGAATGCAATGCGTCTTATCCACTACGAACCAATCAAGCAATAACTCGTTCCTATTTTCAGCACCCCCTCCACCCCTCACCTTCTTTTCTCTCATTAGACTCTTTCCTCCGCTCATCCTCTCTGTGTAAATACTATTCTCCTCAGTGTCTTGCTCGCACCAACTTTTCAGTTTATGTCATGTAATTGTTTCACCGATGTTTGTCAATGAATTCATATCAAATAGAGGATAAAAGAGGCCAGTTGCAGCGTAGTGTGTAAAGAAACACATACCGCTAAACAGAAAAAGCTTAATGGTGACTATGTTGATGCAATACATAATATACAGTTAAAATATATATTTGAAGAAAGTGTTTGATAAATATTGTCCCGTTGAAATGGTTCAAATGGATTTTTGGCTCCGGAAAAAATGTATGTTATTAATTAAATTATAATATAGTACGATACTTGACTGTTAGCTCTTTTTTTTGTTTTTTACAGAACTGGAAATGTCTTAAAGAGGTCCTAGCTCTCAAGTGTATTACTGTATTTACTGTACAATAACAAATAAAGGTTTTCTCATACATCTGTGCTGTGAAAATCAATTTATTAATCTTTCCCCAAAAAACACCAAATTCTCCTTTGACCCAGAAACATACTGTTTAATAAAATGCTGGTGAGCGACAGTTTTCAGTTGTATCCAACCAGGACAGTAAATCCAGGATAATCCCAAATGTATAACCAACAGATACTGTACTTAAAGTGAATGTAAATACCAGAATGTATAATGTGTATTATCCGTTCAAAAACATTTATTTCCCTGAAAGTTTCACGTTTTAAGTGCAGATCGTTTAAGTGTGTGCGCACGCCTGCGTTTCTCTCCAACTCTCATTCCGACGCCCCCCCAACAACCCGCCTCCTCCTCTCTCCATCTCCATCCCCTCACATGCCTACCATCTCTCCTCGCTCTATTCCTCCTTCGCTCCATCCAACTCGGGATTACTGGTTTACACATAATCTTCTGCTCAACATCAGAGAGCAGACTTTTCAAAATCTCTGTAATCTTTCTATCTCTATGTGTCTATCTTATGGGTTTGTCTGTGCATCTGCAGAGAGCGGCTGTGTTTGTTGTTGTAGCTTCTGGTTGCATCCAGATGCTGCATTTGTCCGAAGTTTGTGATGAGAGAGCGGTGAGCTTGAATAAGAGGAGACGCGTCGAATGTCCCTCTCAGATAAATGAGAATATGTTGTCCGATTGCTCTAAAGGACGGTCTGTCTATGCAATGAAATGCTCATTGACATGTCCTGATACATAGCATGTTAATATATAATCAATTAAACAATATAAACATGTATAATCATTTACACACAGAGACATCTACTTTCCTACCATGAGGCACTGAGAAATACCCAGAAAACATACATGTCGTATGTTCCAGTCCTCACAGTCTGATATGTATCGAATTCACTCTCCTTCAAGTGCAGTTAGAAAGTCCTAGCTGTGTAAGAGTGTAAGAAAAGAAAATCAGGATCTGTTTGCTCACACTGATCCTCCTCCAACATGGTGGCAGTGTCTTTCCTTTCTCTCAGTTCTTCAGCCCTTTCAGTTGATGGATATAAACGGTCCTCTAACAAGGTGAATCAACTCGGTCCATTGCCACTTCCATCTCGTCCATCTCCCTCTCGCAGTCCTCACACCCCTCCGGCCCACAGCCTCCTACCAAAACCAGCGTTGGTACGTCCCCATTTCCCATTCCGACCACGCTGCCATTTGGGGCCCACGCCACATCAATCATGCCATCCGGACACTGCAGCAGGCCGCTGACGGAGTAGAGCCCGCCGCCTGGAACAACCTCGTCATAGGCAGGAGCGTGAGTGGCAGCTCTCGCTTCCTCCAGACGGAGCCTCTGCTTGCGACGGAGCTCGATGATGGTCTTCGTGTAGGAGTTGAGCGTGACCACGGCGGCCCCCATACAGCAGCTGAAGGACACCCAGGCGAGACTGAAAACCGAGATTAAGAAGGAGTGCAACATATCAGCAAAGCCTGTAAATGACTAGTACTTCATGTACATCATGGAATGATACAGGTTCGTATACTGACACCTACGCAAATGACCAGCCGTAGTCCCAGGACTGAGGCCTCCAGTCTTTGGGGCCCACAATGACCGTCATCTGAAATACTGTGGTGTACATCATATGGGCCACCATCCCGAGAAGACCTACGCAGGGGAGGAAACCAACGCAAACCAGACAGAACAGATCTCATAACTCAGTCTAGAAAACAAAGACGACCATGCAAATAGAGAATGATATATGGAGAAGGTGGTAGATATAAGACGGAGTTGCCTGAAGTGCAGCCTGGGGGCCAAAGCTTGCTATTAAAGGATAACCCCACCAATTTTACACATTAAAGTGTGTTTACAGGTTACAGGAAGCTGCGTGTAATCTGATAAATTGCCTTCAGTGATGTCTGAGATGTCTGAGTTGCATTGTGGGTAATGTAGGCACCAGGATTTCAAAAGGAAGAAGATTGCATGGAAAAAAAAAGGTCAATATTTCTGATCTCGAATTTGATTGCTTGTTTTTAAACTGTCTTCAATGAGTCCAACAGTGTTATAGGAGTTCAATGGTAGAGCCATGGACTGCTTTTCAAAACTGTCACCTACATTACCCACAATTCAGCCTAGCCACTGAGTGACATCGCCAAAGGCAATTTACAGGCTTTATACTCCTAACGTGTAAATTGGTAAAGTCACCTTGAAGTTTCAGGGGGAAGTTTTGAGAACCTCTGATATGAAGTATTGTAGAACTGAAGGACACACTGAGTCTCACCTGATAATACAGTGCAGATGGCTGCGTAGGCATTGATTTTTAGCGAGTGCATCTCTTTGTGGGAACACAAGACTTCCAGCCACATCAGTAAGAAGCCCATCCCCAGCAGCCCAATGTATGTAAACTCTGAAACAACTGACAGCCAGAGCACACCTGCAACATTTGGAAATACATACACAATTTACACACATGCATCCATGGAGAAACAAAATTATTTTTTTTATATTTGGGCACAGGACTGATAAGCAACTGACCTTGAGTGTCTCCAGGTGTTAACTCTATAAAGCTTCGACATTTCTCCCCTACAGATACGACCGAAAATAAGGATACAAAAAAACATTCTTGAAGTTTGAATAAAAAGAATTTATGGAAAAACAATCCCTGAAAAGTACAACAGCAAAACTAATGATGTGATGAGCTGCAAGTGTGTTTGTGTTACTGGCCGTGTGCTTGTTGTTCTCACCGTCGCTGTGTTTCTCGCAGCTTTCCCAGAAACCGGTGTGGAAGTATCTGAAAGCAAACTTGTCTTCTCCCGTCTCCCAGATGTAGTGAACGGCGTTGGCCAGCTGCCTCTGTCTAATCTTGGCTAGCTCGTCCCTCCTGGCTGGAGACAGCGTGCGGTTGTAGGGATTCTGAGTGGGACTCTCTGCGTGACGGCACAACAGGACAATAGTCAAAAAGAGCTTGTCAGCACATTTGTGTAGCTGCATATTCTGGATATGGATAATGGAGCAGAATCAAAAATGCACTGGGTGGATCGTCTCTTCGCATCACACACGCATCTATTGTAAATCTACATGGAGCACAGGATCAATAGAGATTCCTCTCAAAAACACAAACGTACAGCAGCCTACAAACATATTTTTGCTTCACAAACTTCTGGTACACATTCACACACTTTTGCATGCAGCTGTGTGTTGATTGAGAATTAGGCTACAGGGAGTGTAGTTGGAAGAGTTATGGATACAGAACATTGAGCACACCTGAAAGTCTGCCCATTACACCACTGCCTCAAAAGTAACATGCCTCTGTGCTTTGCGGTCACATGCAGGTTTTTCAGCCCACGTGTGTGTGTGTGTGTGTGTGTGTGTGTGCGCGTCTGTAAATCTGGGAGAGTTAAATCCACCACTGTAAAGGCATATCTTTATCAAAGTTGATTTCCTTTATACAGTAAGAGCTGTTAATCTCAGTATGGATTAAGCATATCTGTTGAGAAATTAAAACCCAGGCAGCAGGCAGTGTAAACCTCTCCTCTGTGGAGGGAAAAAACATTTGGAGCTCCCCTCACACCCCCACAGATTAAAACTAAGCCATAATTGCATTTACTGTGGGGCCAAGGTATGGGCAAAAAGAGATTAAAAAACATCAAACCAAGGACAATCACTTTCTAACAGGGGGGGGGCTGTTAGTTTATCCAGTCAGATTAATTCAAGGTATTGTTTGTTACGCAGTGACACGGATCAAGAAATTCAATACTTGTGTAATCAGGTTTCAATCAAGGCCAAAATTTTGGAGGAGTCCACGTCAGAAAGATGTTTTTTATATCATCGGCACATTTTGGGACGCACGATAAGAAACTAACTGTATGCATTCAAACAGAGATATGACTTAATTTAGTATCTGCTTTATTTTGGAAGTGCTTAAAAGCTTTTCTCCACATCTGCAACTGATATTTCTGCTGATAAACGCTGTGAGATGCAGTTCAAAGCTCCAAAAAAAAGCTTGCAAGTAGAGTTTGAACAAGTGTTTCTTATTTCAAATGTGGGTAATTTTTTAAAGACATAAACAAATCATGCAAACATCTGATTGTATGTTATCATGACACACAGACGTGACAATTAAAATGAAGTCTTAGAGCATCTTTGAAAAATCATTCTGTCTGAAAAGTGGTAACCTGAAGCTGTGACGGGCCGTATCTGCTCGGTAACAGTGTTTGTGGCTGTTGCAAAAGTCTAATGCCAAGAAAAACACTGCATGACTGTTGACGTCAGGTCGGATGAATCCGTGAAGTCATGCTGTTTACGATAAATGACACGCCCGTGAACATGTTGGAACACCTGTCGGGATGATTCAACCGGCAACTTTTTGAAGAGACTGTTCAGGTGCTCATGGTGGTTTTATTCACTTGTTCTTTAGCAGCAGGAGGGAAACTCGACATCGTCTTCTTTTACTTTAGCTGATATTTTTGAAATAATCCTATTTAACAATTTGGAACGTAACACAAATAAAAGTATTGATCTTGTACTAATGGAGTACATCTATTATATACAACTTTACATTAGTATTTCACAGCATTTCAGAGGGAAGTATTGTATTTGTTATACCATCTTATTTTTTTTGCAGCTATACTTACTGGTTACTTTGCAGATTAATATTTTACATGAAAAGGTGCACTGTGCAAATATTTAAAGGGCCTTTCAACAAAGAGAGAGCCCTCGATGCATTGAATAGCAGTTTGCAAGAGCAGACTTGGATGTTAGGTTTACTTTAAAGCCATGCGTGTCCATCCTTTTTGTGAATATTAGAGTAGATCTAATATCTTATATTTGGAGTTGAACATATTGTCCATTTAGAAGTACAACAATTCGAGAATATTTGTCCATGCAACCAAAATTTCACCTTTAAAATACGAAGCCAGAGAGAGGCCCATCTCAACCAGTTGCAACATCAAAACACTGAGTACACGTTAAAGGAGCACTATGTAGTTCTGGAGAAGAAATTCAAACTCAGAAGTTTAATATTTACAATATTAATGAGGTAGTAATACAAACTCAGACATATTTTTTTCCATGACTGAAGAAACAAGCTGTTCACAAAAAGGAAATAAGTTCCCCAGAACACTGTTTGAAGCTGTAAAGGTGGCAGGGTCCACCACATATAAAACAAAGTAAAACAGTATTCTATTCCCGGCACTACATAGTGCACCTTTAATGCATCAATATTATTTTGAATGCCAGATTTTTACATATAATGGTGTACTTTTACACTATAGTATCACTACCCTTACTTAAATAAAGGATCTGTATAGCTGCTGTTAACACATCCGTTAATATTTGCATCCTTGTTGGCAAGAAAAAGTCATTTTTTTGCCTTGTTACCTAAAAAATCCATGCAATGTGGCTGTTCATGAGATACTAAACTCTGTGCTTGACACCAATAACTTTCAAAACAGTAATTGAACTTACTGCCTGCATATCTAAATGCACTGTTCACAAATCCTTAATAAGCTGTTTGCATAACAACCTCAACAAGTGAATATCAATATATATTCATGTACACAAATGTGTGTTCAAGGGCCAGTAACAGGTACAAACACAATAAAGAGCATCAATAATGCAACAGGAAGTATGACAAACAAAGAGGGGAAAAGATGACGTCACATGTCCATACCTGTGGTGTAAGGCTCGCTGTTGTTCTGACCACAGTTCTTCATTTTGACTGGTGACAGGCAGAGGGGTTTGACCACCTTGTGAGTGCCCTCACACCAGTAGGAGGTGCAGAGAGCCAGGATGGAGAGAGCCAGCGCCAGAGTGGTCAAGGTCAGGGAGAGCAGGGAGCGAGAGCGACGGGACATACGCTCCAGCATGGCCACACAGGAGAAGAGGGAGGCAAGGGGGGAGGCCAGAGAGAGAGACAGACAGAGATGGGGCGCCAAACGGTGGGACACTGCACGTGGGAATAAGACGAACAGGAAAGAAGGTGTGACTGCAGTCACAGATGGAGCCCTGAGGAAAGGACAGATGCTCTGAGGTGTTTTTTTAAAAGGTGATGAGCTGCCAGGTTTAAGCGGAAACCAGAGATACATGTGATGTAACAGTACAGATAGAAGATGACAAAACACAGCTGACAAAACGATACTGTAAAGTCAGCGTGATTAAAAGAGGGGAAGATAAAGAGAGCGAGAGGGGAGGGAGCGGGATAAGATGCTCTTAAGTTGATACACGTGGGAAAGGACAGATGGAACCAAAAAAAAATGAACAAGAGGGGATTTACGAGGGGTCACAGTAGGAGAAAAGAGTGGGATGCAAGGACATAACAGTATGCTGGCCAGACAGCTTTAATGTGATATCCTGCTATTGATCCCTGATGTGGCCATACATCCCCTAACCTCAACAATGTAGACCCTGTGGTGTGTACTTAGTCAGTGCAACTATATCTAAAAAGCAAATAAAGGGAAATAAAGGACATTCTCATGCGAAATTCATCACCTGACAAGAAAGTGAAATTAAACGGTTGATTGGGACACAAAAAGGCTAAAACCAGGGCGTCCATATGGTGACATCTAACTGTGTTGAATGTCAGCAAGAGAGGGGTTATGGAGGTGTGTGCTCTCCTGTGGCCGTGGCTAATATCTCCCTGCTTCCTGACGAACACACTCAGGCCTGACCCTGCCCTTCATTATGAGCTCCGCTGCTGGACCCTGTGAAGAAGACAAAGAAGGAGGGGAACAAAAAAGAAGAGATTACATTTTTTGATGAAATTATGGTTAAGCCACAGATCTAAATGAAATTTTTGCTAGTAATCCCTGGTAATCTGCTTTAATCTGTTTGTGTTAGGTGTGTTTTCAGTGTGAAGTGAATTCTGACCATATCTACTGTCTCTGTCTGTTTCTCATGCAACGTCCCGTCGTCAGCCCACCCACCCTGTAACACAACGGAACATTAGATGAGACGGAAATGTAGAATAAACCCCTCACACGGGGACACACGAGTGGCTTCTGATATCTGTATGATGTTCAAAAAAATATATACACAAGACTAAAGCAGAAAACTAAAGAGGCAAACATTTTCATTGATGAAAATCTACAATCTGTTCATGGATTTCTTTCTGTAAAATGATTTGTACAATAGAATAAGGCCAAACCAAATGTCTGATTTGTGTAAAGAAACTATAGATGTGTCCATGATTTTCAAAAAACCCACAGATGACAATCCATTCATTATATACTCACCCTCATGTTGATAAAAAGTTATTTAGTCCACAAAATATTTCTGGGACCTCTCCTCAAAACAGTGTTGCAGCATTCTCCTCAACAACTGAAGTAGATGGGAACTTGTTTTAAAACAACTGTAAAAAAAATAAATAATTTAAAAACATGAAATGGCTCCATACAGCTCATCCAGCCTAATCCAAATCACTGCACACCCCAAGATCCGAGATTGATTTGGAAAGACTTCTTACACCCTATTTAAGATGAAATGTTCACTGTAGCTGAGCTGAAAGCAGACACTTCATCTTACAATACAGGCTGTACTGAGTCATTCTGTTTGTTTTTTGACATTATGAAACAAATCCCCACCTACCTCAGTTGATTAGGAGAATGCTGCAACGCTGTTTTGCTGTGAAGCTCTGGAAATGTTTTGTGGACTAAAAAACACAGCCCAACTTTCCATCGGCATGAGGGTGACAAGATCACAGCTGAATGTTACATTCTGGGTGAGCTTATCCTTAAAGAACAATACTCTTCTACCTCAGATGCTTCCTACCATATATAACATACAGTACGATGTGATCGCTATAAGTTTGCAAAAAGTCACAGCAGGAACAAGTTGAATGCAGAGTAGTCCATGGATTTTGCAGCATTTACAGGCATGAAGTAGACCAATTAAAACCTGGAAATTGTTTGTTCAACTGAAAATTTTATAAATATTATGTTTTTCAGATGCATGACAGGTTTGTCTGTCTTGACAAATATTAATAAACTGATTAGAAACTGGACACGCACCATTTGCCTAATTTATGCATATCTCAGTTACTTATAACACTGCAAGAACGGACTGTTTTGTATATCCGTAATAAATAAAAAACGCAGTAAAATGCCCATTTTAATCATCATCCAGAGCTCTAAGGTAAAATCTTCATATAGCGTTAACATTAGTTCAAAATTCAAAGATCTTTTTACTAATATACATGACAGAAAAGGCATCAAACTCTTTTTATCCAGTAAAAAATGACTGAAACCATGACTGTTATCAAACTAGCTGCTGATAAATGTAATGTCAATTTAATAATTATTCATCTCATCACTCATGTACCTACCAAAGAGTTGTTTCTTGTCCCGTGCAGTACTTGAGGTCAAACAGGAAGTCTCACCACAGGAAAACCTTTTTCTTGCAGTCCTCTAAACCTACAATCCTCAGTTGTCTCAGCCTTGTTTTGTTTTTTTTAATCAAAAAGCTCCTTATGAACTTAAATGTAGTTGCTCCATCTTGGTTTTCTGCATCACTACCCTCTTCATCGTTTCCTCTCTGTATCTGTCACCAGTGTTCCTCCTCCAGGATGAGCATCAGTGACCTTACCTCTCAAGTTGCTCTCCCCCCTTTAATCCTCCCAGCCAATAGTCGAACGGAGATGCAAGACTGGTGGAGCGATTGAGCGTCTGTCTCCACGCCACTCTACTCTCTTTTCTGTCTTTCTTAGGAATTTATGTCACAAACCCATCCTGAATCGTGTAATCCCTCTAAGTCCATCTGTAGCTGTAGTGCCCCCTCTCTTCCTGTGTCTGTCCCTTTTCAGAGGTGGTTCCTCCTTAAACCTTTAGCAGCAGTTTAAGCTCCCCACCAAACTGACTTTCACTGGGTTTTCATTGATTACACTAAAAGTATAAAACTGTGGTCCAACATAACCATATGAATGGGCATGCTTTTTTTTCTTGGTCCCCAATCAGCACCAGTGCTGCGCAGAGCCAAGTCCTGAACCCACTAAGTTAAGTGTTTATTTCTGGGTGCCAAATGTGATGCCCTCAAAAAAAAAAAAAAAAGAATACAGTGGAAACAGCTGTACAGAGTCAGAATAATTTATTTACAAAATGTATGTACAGAAAAATCTGATCAAAGAAAGCAAAAACATCAATGTGAGCATGTTTGGAGGATAAAATTAAGACAGGCTGAGGCTCAAGATGGAGTTATAGGAAGCAGTTTAACCCCAGGCTTGAGATTTACAGTAATGTAAAACCAGCTTGCCGTCGCTGCCAAAACACTGAAAGAGAGAAAAAACATACACTGAGTAAAATGGTAACTGCAACAGTAGACACAGGATTGATACGACAGCACAGTTCCATAACCACGGTGTTGATATTGACCTGTCTGTCCACTGTGAATTCTGGACTTTGAGTTCTTTACTGATACTTATCCAGACATTAATCACTGGCCAAGGATTTTGGCATGAAGCTTCCCTCTTATTGCCCCCTCTGCTGGACAACCCTCAACATCGCATTCACCTCTAAAGGACATGTTTGACAATTGCAAAGGCTTCTATTCTAATATCTAATTTAAGGCTAAGAGACTAGATCAATGTGTTAATGGTATTTTGTTGAACTGTGGTTAAGCCTTCCAAATTACACATCAGCTGTAGCCTGAATTGTCAGAAGTTATCTGTTAGGGCACATATATGTTAACACTGTTAATATTATCAAAAAGACTCACATCAGTAATCACTGATAAGACTTGAAATTGACATTTTACTTACTGAAGTATGTCTACCGAACTTGAACAGACTTGTCTTTTGTACATGTTTTACAATTTTATTTGGAGATGTGGTTTATGTTTGTGTGTAGTGTCCAGTTATTAACTTTTCCTGAGTTTTCAACCACATCTCGTGGTCTTTATCAGTGAATAGAACCAGAAATCAAACATCTGTTCAAGACAGATGTGACACTGTCTACCTGCTGTTTGTTTCTCTTTGAGATCATATTTGTAGTACGCTAGCTAAGTACACAACACACTACAGTAACAGTACATTAAAACAGATGTTTATATGCACTCACATCAAAGAGGACTCCTACATCTTGATCCGGTGAGGGGGCAAAAGACTGGTTAACATAAATGAACTGGAGAGAAAAAACAAATGCAGATGCAGTTAGACATAAAGACCCGAAGAAAAAAATAACTGCCCAAGTCATGATTTGGAGAAATAAAATGGTAGTGGACAAACTTCATCCTTACCAATTGTTCATTAGCATCAAGCTTGAGGAAGCGAGAGATGAACTGAGACAGGGACTGTAACGTCCTCCCCCTGTCCACCGCCCACTTCTTTGTTTTCATGATAGGAGTGTCTCCCACAGCCTTCAGCAACACATCAACTATCAAAATGGAGAACAATAGAAAGTGAAAGTGCTGTTATGGGGAATTTCTGGAATAATGTTCATCCACTGACACATAACGGGACATACAATATGTCCGTATTTGTGCCATATATTGTAGCAACTAAACTGAATGTAGTGGTTTCAAATTAGGGTTGTTTATAAATCAAAGAAAACTTTGAAATGTATGACTTAGTTATTTGGCAAAGTGGCCAATATCGTTTCCTGAAATAACTATGAAACAGAAAGACAGCCTTCTCACAAAGCTCTCTAATGAAAATGTATTTCTTGCAATATCTGACCAAACTAATCTAAAACATGATGAGATATTTACAACAAACTAGTAAGGCTGTGACAGTTTGACAGCTAACCAGACCGTGTTAGCTTACCCGTATTAACTTATTCTTATGTACAAGATATGTAGTTGCTATTGCCATTAGCATAGCATATGTTATGATAGATAACGAAAAGAACAGCCTTTCTAAAGAGATATGTATCCTATAATACCAAAAAGTTAATGTGTTGCCTTCATAAACATTAGCAGTAGCTTTAGCCATTCCCTAAACCGGTAGTACCACATGACATGTGACAAATCGACGATGATTGGCTAAAGAGGAAAAAAGCGGCATTCCTATTCGCTAGAATCTCTGTCAATTGTCCTCACGTCACACACCCGGAATTGTTTCTAATCGCAGTTGCAGCAACAGACGCTATATCAGGCGAATTTTCGATATATTACGCTCGCTTACTTTTTAAATCACTTTTTTTCTTCTCTTCATTTGTTGTCGTGTCGTCTGTCGGTGGCTGTGACTCCTCTTTTTGCGTTTCTGTCGGGGACTCTGCATTGTCAGACATCTTCAGGTGACCACTCTCAGTTATGATACCCACCCACCAGAGCTAGCAAGGCGATTCGCTGCTAACTCCGGCTGCTATTGCCTCAAAGAAACGTCAATCACTAGAACACGCGATTCTATTGGTCAATGCGCTTCTAGGGAAGGCTGTTGAACTTGTGTGTCCTCTTAGCTACATGCTAGGTTAGAATTTATTTTTCTGACTTTGGAATTTATTTGTAAATGTTGTTTATTATTTCCTAACCAATTCAGCTGGTGGTTGTCTATCTGATCAACCTTGTGTTGGCATGCTCGTCTATTTTACTTCTTACTTTCTTACTCATTCTTAATCTTTCACTTGCTCGCACAATAGGTAATTTTCTGCTGGTTTACAATTACACAGGTGTCGTCACATGGGACACAACAAGTTAATGTAGCCTGACGGGTGAACTTTCTACAGCCTCGTTGAACCTGTCACCCACTTCTCATCCTCACAGTCGGACCATTCAGGCAGCAAAAGTAAGTCTGTGTCTTGTGTTAAAGTTGTGTTTACGTCAAATGTCGCTCCACTTCATTTGTGTGTGCATGCAACAACATGGAGGATATATTTCGTACAAGGAAATTAACCTATTTCCTCCTAAAATAGACACACGTGTATGGAAAAACTTACTGTGAAGGACAGTTTCGTTGTCAATACCTAAGTCCACCAAGTATTATTGATCAAAGCTGCAGGGGCTATTTTAATGTCAATTGGTTAGTCAACATTGGATCGCTCTAAATATGTCTTAGTCCACTATCTGTAATTTTCTGTGACCTTGTCCCTGCAGTGGCAAAAATTGGCAGACTCTCCACCAAGGATACAGTGCTCCTCCTGTGTGACATGCAGGAGAAGTTCAGACCCAACATCTTCCAGTTCACCAACATCGTCAGCAATGCAGCCCGGCTGCTCCAGGTTGGAAATACTCACCTCCACACACCTGTCTCACTCACCAACAGACGGTGGTACACATAGTCCTTACTCAAGCAAAAGTAAGAAAGAACAGGCTCTGAAATAAAAAAATTGTCCCACTGTAGGACATTTCTACTGGTCATTTATCTGCAAAACTAACTGACCCTTGCATCATATTAATCTAATTCAAAGACTATTAAACTTAAAAGTAGAATCAGTATGATTTGTCTGAGTTGTTCCTAAATGCATCAGAAAGGTATCTTATTGTTGAGTCTCATTCCCAGGATGTGAAATACTGATATTATGTCTTGGTAAAATGTCCCAAGCACAGCAAAACATTGAGAAAATAAGAAAATCCAGGCAGAGGGCTGCAGGGTCTCTGCCGATAAGATAAGATAAGATAAGATAATAACACTAACACTCCTTTCCCCCCATTCTCTTTCTCTCTACAGATATAGACACAGATATTGTGTTAAAATGTAGGGAGTAAAAAGTTGTCAGAAAAATAAATACTTATGCAAAGTACAGATACCTGACTTAATTCTGGTAACAAAGTATATGTACCTTGTTACTTCCCACCTCACCAGTTTATCAGCCTCAGACAATAATAAAAATATTATCTGTCTGAGGCTTTCTTATCTTATAATAATAAATTATGTATACATTTTTATGTAACACATCTAATCAAATTTGCCTGCTCTCTCCTCCTCCTCCTCCTCCTCCTCACAGGCCAGTCGTGTTCTGGGCATCCCCCCCATTTTGACAGAGCAGTACCCTAAAGGCCTCGGCCCCACAGTACCTGAGCTGGGAGCAGAAGACCTGAAAGCTCATGCTAAGACTTCATTCACCATGATGATAGAGGAGGTGCAGAAGGAGCTGGAGGCTCTGGGGAACCCCAAACGGGCCATCCTGTGTGGAATAGAGGCACACGCCTGTATTGCTGTAAGACCACATCATTTCTTCTGCAGTTTACCTACTGAAATTACATTATATTCTTCTATTTTTTTTTTAGTATTTATTCTGCATTTATTTATTATTTAAAATCTCGCACAATTTTTGCATGAGGGAGGTAACGATGTGACAATTGATTATTAAGTTATTACGAAATTATTAAGTAATGTAATTACTCTATGTTCTCCATGTCACAAAGCTTCCACAGTAGTTTCTGTTAATGATTCAGGACCTCTGCTTGTCTTTTCCACAGTGCACAACCTTTGACTTGCTCGAAAAGGGAATGGAAGTTCATATTGTGGCTGACGCCGTCTCATCCAGGAGGTATCTGCATATTCTGTTTTGCATTGTTATCACCTGCATTAAATATAGATTTTTTCCTCTGTGTGTGTGTGTGTGTGTGTGTGTGAAAACTGTATATGTGTGCGTTACTACTTTTATGTCTCCCTCCACAGCCAGACGGACCGTTTGTTTGCTCTGTCCCGACTGAAGCAGAGCGGAGCTTACCTCACCACCACAGAGGGTGTTCTGCTGCAGCTGGTTCAGGACGCTAAACACCCCAACTTCAAGGAGGTGCTTACTGCAGCTGCTCTGTTTCACCACATTGGTCTGGATTTCATGGGGGTGGAGGAGACAAGTCCTCCTAAATGTTTATAAAAACATAAAAGTAGCAGAGGAAATCTTTTTTTTTTTTTTTTTTTTTTTTTTACGAACTATTGACTGAAAGCCTGATTGAATAGTATTTTATTATAGAAAACGGAAAATAATGTAGCGATATTTTTAGGCTATATCGCGATACACAATATACATCTTGATAGTGTGAAATCTCCTCAAAAGCACTTCATAAATGCTAAGTGTGGAGTGGGTGGCAAAGTCTAATATTATGATATTTTTGACCAATTCCTCAATATTAATATTACAACAGTTTTATAAGGGCTGACTAGTGGTACTTTCACAAAATATTAATTCAGTAACATGGATATAAGACTAAATATAGAACAGAAGATGAACAGTCTGATAAATTGCATCACTTTACTGTAATGCAGCCTTTAAAACCATGATAAGACTTATGCCATATCATGATATAACAATATGCAAAGTTTGTAATGATATACAGTATCGTCTCATATCAGGATAAGGATATAACATCGATATATTGCCAAGCCCTGTTTTTATTATATTTTAGTTTTTTATCTGGCGCCTGAATTGTGTGTTCTTCTTCTTTACATAAATAAAGACATTTCCACTATAAATTGATGGAGAAAAATCACCACAAAGCGGGACATTAAATGTTTGAGGCTCGATATATTTACCCCCTAGTGTGAAACAAAGTCCCTTGAACTCCTGAGTTACTTTTGTTTGTTAAGATGTGCCATAAATACAAACCTGGCAGTAGATTGCTGTCAAAGACACTGCAGTCTAAAGACAGCAGCTTCAGGGCTGCTTAAAATACACAAACATCACTGCCACTGTTATTTATAGGTGACTTCATAGGGTGCTCGGTGATAGAATGTAACTAAGTACTTCCATTTTTCTGCTACTTTATATTTACACTCTATTACGTTTTAGAAGCAAATCTTGTTCTTTTGCTACATTACATTTATTTGATAACTTTTGTAACTAGTTACTATCAGTAAGTTACTAGTTACTGATTACATTCTGCATCAGGGCCAAAGTAGCACATTTTTAAGTAAATGTATTTTATTGGCAATCAGATTTAAAAAAAAAAAAACTGATTCTGATACGCAGAAAAATGCTGAATATCAGATCCAATAATCAGTCATCCAGTAGTATGCAGTATTTACACACATGTTAATGTTAATTTACTTTTACACATACTTTTGATACTTTGTGCATTTAATATCAGATACTTTTACTTTTTTCTGTGTTTTACTTGAGTACTTTTTGTGTGGTTGACTCTAAAGTTTAGCAAGCACTGAGGGTGCTGAAGGAAGACTTCCTACTGCAGTGATCAAACCCACATGTTGCTCTTTGAAAAGTTAAGCTGACATGCTGCGCTTGCAAAACATGCCAAAACATATTCTTTCAAATTCATTCACAGATCCAGAAGCTGTTGGCCCACCCGTCCCCTGACACTGGCCTCCTCGCCTTCTTCAGCAATATGTAGGAGGATCATAACCCGTCATTCGGTTACCTTCCAAACGAGTTCACTGCTTCCCACATCCTGTTAAAGTGCTTCAATAAAGAGACGCTGCTACTTTACATTTGTGTTACTGTCCCTTTGTGTCCAAGTTCCTGAAATGGTTTCAGGTGAAACTGAGTGGTTATTCCTCTTTTTGTACCTCCTGATGAGCCCACAGCTGCAGAAGCTTCCACTTCAAGCTGAAGAGGTGGGACCAGTTCACAGAGGCGGGCGCTTATGAGTGATGTCACCCGGGGAGGGGAGGAGTGAGTGATGTCATTCTGGTATATCCAGAAAGGGAGGGGAAGGAGAGAAGGAGGGAGAGAGAAAAAGGAAGCTCTCCGATAAGTTTTTGTGTGTGTTTCTCCAAAGTTACACAAACTTTCACAAAGCAAAGGTGTGATTGGAGGACGTGAGGGGATCAACATGCTGAAGACGGAACTCTGAGGGGGAGGACGGACACCAGTTTGTCAGCAGTTGTGCACAGCTGATGACAACATCAGATAATAACACTTTCTAAGGCCTTCGGCCTCGAGTGACTATAGAGAGGTAAGCAAGTCACACTTCTTCCTCAGAAAATACAGAGTGTAGGTGGAATTGTCATGTTTAAATGCTGTCCGGTCATGCAGTGTGTTGTTGCTTGTGACTGGAGGGCTTCCAGAGCAGCACAGAGAGTCTTGTGTCTGAACTTACTGGTTTGCAAGTGACGCTTGTTGGGAGAGCAGGAACAGAACGGCTGACAGTGTTAGATTACAGGCAGGAGGGAATCTACTACAGCATTCTCACTGTTTGTGTTTGCCGCTACATTTTCCAAAGTAAACTAGAAGTGAAAGGACGTGTTGATTTGGCACTTCCTCTTCTGATCCCTCAGATCCTGGACAGAGAATAAGAGACACAATGTCCTCGGACCTGGACTCCAGTCTCACCAGTATTGACTGGCTGCCTCAGCTGGGAATCAGCAGCCTGCGCTCAGGGAGAGAAAGAAGAGGAGGAGGAGCAGGGGAGAGGGACAGGAAGAGAGATGGAGGAAGGGAGAGGGTGGACTTTATACCCCCAGTGCCCGACCCCTCCCCGTCTAACTCCAAAGGGAAACCCCCCCACAGCTATGCCACTCTCATCGCCATGGCAATAGCAGCTGCACCTCAGAGGATGTTGAGTTTGAATGACATCTACACCTGGATCAGTGACACGTTCCCCTACTACAGCCGAGCAGGCCGGGGATGGAAAGTAAGTGGAGCCGTGATAACTTATAATAAAAGCATGTTCAAAATGATTTGTGTCACTGGCTGTTTCAGGACTGACTTCTTCCCTTTTGTGTCCAGAACTCCATCCGGCACAATCTGTCCCTTAATAAATGCTTCAGGAAGGTTCCTCGGCCACAGAGTGACCCCGGCAAGGTGAACTACTTTAAATGTTCTGATGTTGTGAGAATAATTGTGCTCTTTGTAAAATCTGCATCATGTGAGAGGGGGGAAATGTTTGCTTTAAAGAGCCTGAAGCTTCAAACTTATACTGCATTTCCAGGGTTCCTATTGGACGATGGACGGGCCTGCAGAGGTGAATCAAGCGAGGGCACCTAAACGTCCCTACCCAGAGGAGGAAGAGGGCAGGCAGGACGTATGTTGTTTTAATATTACCCATTCACTTTTCAACCGTCAAACCCAGTACAAATACAAGTTTGGGATTCTTAAGTTTATTATTATTATTTAAAAATAAAACATCCGAACAATGAATATGTTCAAACTCAGTAAATATTCTGAGGGCACCAGTTTTCAGAGACACTTCCAGGGAAAATGCATTTCCTTAATTACCTCTAGAGGGATTCAGATATGCTGATTTTGCTTGTATTGTAGAGGTTATAAGAATGTACTGTATGTTTCGCCGTGATAGAAACGATGTCCTGGTTTCTCTTGATAGTCTTCAGACCTTGCTTTCATTCATTTAAAGCAACATTATGTAAGAATCTGTATTTTTGGCATATTTGTCACATTGCAAATCACGTAGACACCACTGTCGTACACCTGCGTTTGTTATGATTACATGACTTATGATCAAAAAACTAGTGAGTCGAGAACTTTGCTAACAAAAGCCAAACATCAAACAACTGCAACAACACCAGACATTGCAAGCTAATGTTGCTAACTAGTAGTAGCCACCCTTCTCTCTGATTCTTTATTTAAATCCCTTATCCAGCCATGAGGTCTGAGCTTTACTGCTCGCTCTCACAAGACGGTGTACGTCAGTCACTGTCATTTTTAGCAGCTCTTCTTAGGACAGAGTGTAAAAAAAGAGCTTTAGTGATCCAGTGACGTTAGCATGTGGATAGCTAACATCGCTAGTAGTTGTCTATCTATAGGCTGTAAACTATGAACAATATATACAAAGTAAACTGTGAAAATTAAGTTTTTTAACTAAGTTATGGATGAGAAAGCACTGACATACTGTAGACTTGACAATGGAAGCAAAAAGAATCACAGTTCATAAAGCAAATATACGTCACACAACATTGTGCAAGTGGAAAATGCTAGCGCTGCTCCTAATGTTCCTTTAATAGGAGCAGCTGTATATGGACGATATTGTTTCCATTTCTCCGGAGGCAAATAAAAGCATGGCTTTTAAAATTCCTATTTTGCCTTGTATATATTTTGTATTTTGGGTGAACCAACCCTTTAAGTTGAGCAACGCTACCTTTAGAGTCCCACGTGATTTTAAAACCTTTCCCACCTAATAGTAACACTGTGCTGTTACAGGGGACAGGCGCAGAGAGAGGACCCTCTCCTCATCAACCACAACCAACCTCCCACACAGAGACACTGGGAGCCACCCGGTCCCCCCAGTCTGCCTCCCTCTCTCCTCCCCCATACAAGGTAGAGTCACACTCTCCCCCCTCACTCTCACAGTCAGAGTTTCTTGGCGTTTTTAAACATTATGTCTTCTATCTTCACAGCAACCATCACCCTACATCCCGAGCCCCTTGTCCTCGCTCCCTGTCCCTCATCCATCTGTGTCTCTTCCCACCGGGCACCCACATGTCATCCCCATGTCCTCCATCAACTCTTTCCCATCTCCCCTTCCACCCAGCCCCTCTTTTTCCACTGTAGCCAACATGTCCACAGCTTCTCCAGCTGTCCCCTCTTTCTCTGATGCTGCTCTGTCCTATGCTGCTAACTCAGGTCCCGTATCTATTTCCACTTTCTCCTGCACTCCCATCTCAGCGCCTGGGTCCATCTGCACTGTGTCGGGACCGGCTCACTCTTCTGTATCTGTTGTGCCTTCGTGCATTCCTGTTGTCTCGTTAAACTCCTCCACTGATCCCCCCCTTCGGTTCACCTTCGACGAGCTGAATTTGCCAGACTTGTATGCATCTTTCAAGTCTCTAGTCAAGACCATGCGGGAGAGGGGAGGCTCACAGTGTAAGTAGTGTGTGTGTGTGTGTCATTAACTCTATGAAGTGTACATTAGACACATAAACAACCTGGGTAAGTGTTTTTTTTCTTATTCTTTCCAGCGGATGTTGCTCCCCTGGCTTTTCAGAGCAATGACATTACTCCACTTCACACTCCAACTCTGTTACCGATGTCTCCTCACCCTCCACCACTTGCACCGCCTCCAGCAGCTGCCCCACCTCCAGCGGCTGCACACCCTCCTGTTTCACAGCACAGTGAGTCTCATATTACCTCATCAGCCCCAGAAATGCTTGAAATGTTATAAAAGAAATAGTAAAACAACTCAGGAATGATCCGACCTCTTACCTTCCTCTCTTCCTCTTCAGCGGTGCCACCCGACTGGTTCAGTAACCCAGATTCTCTGAAGGAGAGCTTCCGAATTGCCAGCAATCTGGACTGGGCCAACATAGACCTCTCTGGTCACCCAGGTCTGTTTTCAAGAGACTTGTTTAACCCCTTTAATGTCCACAGTGGAATTGTATAATTTCCTTTACAGCACTTAAAATACAATCTGAGCTGAGCTGAGCTGAGCACAAACCCACTGAATGTTTAGTCAAAAGTTTACTACTTTACCACATCGTTAGTCACTGTTTTTTTTTTTTTATTTACCACAAAGACGAAAAAAAAAAAAATAGGCTAGGAATTTCATATCCTCTTAATTTCTGAAACACAGTCTGGAATAGTCTGGACAACTACAGACAACTTTGTGGAATCATTTTTTTTAACTTTGCTTTTCCTCTCGATAACTTTTTTATTCTCAGACCTGCTGGAGAGCATGCGGCAGGCAGAGCTCTGCGACTGGGCCCTGGACCCGACGCTCTTCACCTCCCTCTGCGACTCTCTGAACCGCTTCTTCACTCAAAAAGGCATGATCACCTCCGGGAATAACTCCCCACTGGCCCTCGGTGCACCTCAGTCCTTACAGGTCCCACCTTTCGCCACCAATCCTCCTCCTACCCTCGCCAGCCTCACCCACCCTTCGCCTCTCCCCTACTCTCCCATGGTTCCTCCCATCAGCGGGGCACAGCCGCCCCGGAGGGCTCTGCACATGCAGGGGCAGGGACTGCAACGACCACAGCTAACACAGCCTGCGAACGCGACCAGTAAGATCTGGACATCATGTTGGCGACCCTTTCATGCTTTTTCTTTCCTTCAGTGTGTTTTATAGTTTCTTGTGCATGTTAAAATAAGTTCAAAATTCTGCAGCAACAGAAGCTCCTCTCTCCCATGGAAAACACTGCTTAAGAAACACCTTGTCAGTGGTCCTGCCTTTAAATCCGTGACTTTGTGACATCACACTACATCACCATGTCACACATTTGCATAATTTGTGCCTTGCAGCTAGTTTGACACCTTTAGCACAGCCGCTCTGTTGTTGTTATCCATGGGTGTGCTGACAAATCAGAGGGGACTGGGTATTCAGGAGGGGGGCCTAAAAGAGACAGGAGCTAAAACAGTGTTTCAGGGGAATGTAGAGCAGCAACCTGGACAGTTTTAGAAAACGGATGTGTTTTTGAGCTAAATTATGAGGCTAAAAATGAGCATAACTTGTCTTCTTTAACCTTTCTTATGTGGGTTTTAACTGAAGTCCCAGTCTTTTTTAGTACAAAATTCAGTTTTTTTCTTGCCATGCCTGCACCACGGTTGTATTCTGAGTCTATGTTTCTCTTTCTGTCTCAGCCGGGATGCAGCCACGACAGCGTCCTCCGTTAAAGAGTCTGCACAGCAACAGTGAGGAGATCCAGGATGACTTTGACTGGGACTCTCTGCTCGTTTGACCCTCACTGCCTGCCTGGAGAAGCGATTCCAACTAGAACTTTTCAGAGAAACAAACATGGCTCTTCTTCACTAGACTCTACGCTGAAGCTGCCTCGCTGTTGAGCATCATGAAGCTCCCCCGAGAGCAAGTTTGGGATCAAGTTTTTCACAGATGACTGAATGCTGTATTTCAAGGTCGAAAAAAGTTGTATTTTTATCATCTTATTCAAATTCATATGCTGTAATGACTTTTGTTCACTTTATCTTCTGCATGTAATTGGCAGGGTGTTGTTGTTGGATACTAGATTTTTAAACCAAAGAAAATAAAGTGTACATTTATTCTCGTCACATTATCGAGTATATATAAAAACAAAACAAAAAAACTACAGAAACAAGTCAAACACGCATCCTGTGTTTTTGTTTTATTTCATAAATTCCTTTTGATTTTTTTTCCATTTTACTTTTCAAATGTGAATGTTCACAGTCATCACCACACAAAATTCAACCTTACCCGATAAAAGAGATATTTTTTCTTGTTGATATAAAATAACAATAAATTCATCAAACTAAATTAAAAGAACAGCATGGAGCATGTCGTCAAGTCCCTGTTGTTTTTTTTTCTCCTTTCATTCATTGAAATAATTGTCTTTTTTCTTTAAGAAGCATCGGTGTCTCTCCCTCCTCGAAGGAAAGAGGGATGAAACACAAGGACAGTGGTGCTCGGGGACACCTGTACACCAGGGATCCCGTATGAAATGTGATTGGAACAAAAAAAAAAATGCTTCTGATTAATTTAAAAAAAAAAGAAAAGGTGAAATAAGATTGGCAGAAAAATGTGTGACCCTTATAATACCTCATTTGACATCCCCATTACATAGTATTAATACAAGTGACAATTTTTTAAAAACAAAAATAATGTATGTCATCTCTTCCTTTCTGAGTCACTGAAATTAGATCGGACACAGGAAAAATGGAGACAGATATTGATACATATACACAGAAACAGGCATTTGCACTATTGCATACTCACAAATGAGCATTCTCTTTCACACATTGCTGCAGACACACACGCACACACATTCAACAACCATCCCGTCATTTTTTCCCCATCAGACCACAGATGTCAGAGCTCTCTTTAGTTTTCTACAATAAATCAGGATGAAAAGAAGAAAAAAAATAAGCATTTGATTTAAATGGCATCATCGTGTGATTTTTCCATGTTTATTTGTTCCCAAAAAATTGGAAAAAAATTAATTACATTTAACATTAAATTAAATTAAAAGTGAAAGAGTTGAAACAATTTGACCACATTGTGCCTGAAATGTAAATGCAGGTTTTTCAGTCCGTATCTCAGTCTGGAGTTCGTTTAAAAAAAAAAAAAAAAAAAAAATCATCCTTCATGCACTGGTTTGATTTCAGTGATTCAGTGTTTGTCTTCATTCTAGAGGGAGGAAAGAGGAAGAGGCAGGTACAACAGTTTCTCTGTTCAGTTTGTTAGTGGCTATGTCCCCTCTCCCTCCATCTCTCTCTCAGTGCAGTATTATTAGAACAGAGTCGGGTGGCACTACTGTAAAGCCTCCTGCTCTCACAGACTTACCTTCATCTCAAGACAGGACTGAAAAAAAACAACAACATGAAGAACGATACAGAACAGAACAGGATTAAAACAAAAATAAATAGATCTCTATTTCCCACCCACAAACAACCCATACTGAAAAGAAAGGAACTAAATGTGGAAAATTATTCTGCAATGAAATAATGCTTTTGAAAAAAAAGATAAACATAATTTTTGATTTTTTTCTTTTTTTCTTTAAATATAGATGTACACATTTTTATTTTTGGACACAAATTGTGTTGAGGGTGGATGAATGAAGGGGGCAGCAGGTATGACAGAGGAGGTTGAAACAGGTGAGCCAAGTAGTGGTGACACTTCCTCAAAGGAGAAAAGGGTTGGTGCTCGCTCCTGTCGTTCCTCCGCCTCCCACTGATCCTCCTGCACCCATCACTCCTCCTGTTCCAGTGGGCCCACCCAAAATCAGCTGAGGAGGTGCGGCACCTCCGGGACCCAACAGGGTCGAGCCTGGTGGAGCCATAGGTGAGAGGCCGCTGTAGGGCATGCCCATGGGGCTGGCCTGCATCAGGCCCAGGCCCAGGCCCATTCCTGGAGCCCCCATACCCACACTCATTGGCCCCATGCCCATTCCTGGTTGCACCATGCCCAGCATGGGATTGGGAGGCACAGGACTGGAGCGGAGGCCACTCAGGCCAAGTGATGAGGGCTGAGGTGAGATGGAGGTCATAGGTGGAGCCACGCCAAAAGGGTTGGAGGAGGTAGGTGTTGGAGACACCCCCCGACTGGAAATGGTGCTGCCTGGAGTCACTGCCATGCCAGGAGCAGGAGATGAGCCTGAGGGTCAGAGGTGTGGGTTAGACAATACAGAAAAGTATTTCCACTGTAAGAGTCACTTTATATCTGCTTAGACATCAAGTTAAATATATTCTTTATTCATTTTATTAATTTTACATAAAAATAAAAAAACACTAGATGTTTCGCATGTTGTTTAATCAGATTTGCGTAGTTCGTAGTTCGTCATTTATTCGGAAACTCAATTCATATATGCTATTCACTTTCCCCAGGTCAATAACATTTCCATTAACTCGAAAAAGATAGGAAACTTTTATTACTGAATACATTTTCTGAGTTGTTTGGAAGTTCGCATCCCATAATGTCTTGTTATAATGACATTGAGCTGCATTGACATCATCCCGGAACGACTTCAGTTTAGTGCAGCTCAAGATAACACAAGTCCAATTTGCCTCTGAGTCACCACGAAGCTTTCAACATGATGGTTAGGTGGTTAACTGTCTGCTTTTGATCTGCAGTGTTCAGAAGAACCGACTTTGTTCCAGCCAAACTGTCTCCAGATCTCTGAGTTAATGGTAAAACTTGTGGCTCAACACATTTATTTTGATCTTTTTTAGAATGTTTTAATCAAATGGTCTTTTATGCAAGCTGCAACTTACTGTGAAAATGGGCACAGTTGATGATGAGATCCTAAACTGTATACTTTGCACAATAGTAACCAGGAATAGAGTTCGAGTTCTCAGGTTACACACAGTTAATGTGATAGCTGTAACCAACCTGTGTTCTGGAGGAAAGGGTTGTGCGCTGAAGAGGAAGAGATGGAAGGAGGCGGCGGCTGTTTGGGTTTGGGTTTAGATGACACCAGGGAATCGAGATCCACTAGCGCTGCGTTAGGGCCAAGGAAGGACTCAGGAGTCTTACGGACAGGAAGTGAAGTACCAAGAGATGACAGGTCGAAGGGCACCGGTGAGCCTGTGCTGTCGCAGCCTAACGCTGGGGACCCTCGTCGCTCTGGGTCTCCTACAGGGAAGGAGTAAAAATAGTAAATCAGACACAGAATAGTAAAAAAAAAAAAAGAAAAAAGAAATTCATTATAATAAACAACACATTTAGAACTGCATTAACACACATACTAGAGGAGGATGAAATGTAAGACAAGACAACTGTTGTGTGCATGCAGTTGAAAATCTGTGTATAATCTATCAAAATCCTTTGAAAGTGTAGTACCAATACCTCAGTGCTTGTGAGTCCATGTAGCTTTAAGTGTGAATGTACCTGTGCCGTTAGTGTGTTTGGCGGTGCCACTCCAGATGTCAGAGGTGATAGGGTCAGAGGCAGGGACAGGCCCGTCCTGTGCCCAGGGGTCTACTGGCCCCCCCGAGGAGGAAGTGCTGGGTGGCACTGGGGGGCCCCAGGGATCGGCACTGGGGGGGGTCACAGCTACAGGGGAGGGGAGGAGACGCAGGGGAGGGGAGGGTTAACACAACACCGTACAGGTACAATCCACAATACGGAGGGAACAGGAAGCTGGGCTGGGTTCCAACAGTAGTGTTTCTCTCCTTGACCTCTGCAGTCCAACATGTTACTTTCACCTATTTAATGTCTGAAGCACAATAGAGGTGAAGGAGAGATCATGAGAAGCTACCTCATACATTAAAAAGGCAAAAACGGGTAAGAGACAAGACAGCTCTGGTTGAGACACAGCCACAGTCAGTCCTGAGTAGAAACAAGAGGATACAAATCCCTGGTTTAGACACAGAGGGAGAATGGACTGAGCATGCTTGCTTTCCTCATTACAAACTGAAAGCATGTGAGCAGATGAGAAGATATGACAGCATGGTGACATGACAGAAAATGTAACAGGGCTCTTATGAAGACAGGAAACGGAACAGGGAAGAGGAGTAAAGGTCGAGAGGTCTTTACATCCTCTTTCATCCACAGTGCAGGTCACAGTTCTCTTTTGATACTCGACGAGGAGCACACGTTTCCACCAACCTGACAGAGTCTATATGTGACCGGTGCTGCAGCTGCTTACCTGAGCTTCCCCAGGGGTCGACGTTGTTCACTCTGTTGGACGTCTCTCCCCAGGGGTCTGGAGGAGGGGCTATAGTTGGTGGGGCTCCCCCACCCCACGGGTCAGAGCTTGTAGGAGATGTAGGTGACGCTACCCCCCATGGGTCTGGGGGGGCAGCGCCCCATGGACCTGAGGCAGTAGGGGCAGGAACTGTGGGTGGAGGCGAGGGGCCGGCAGAGCCCACAGTGGCAACAGTGGCAGCAGGTGTGGCCCCCCAGGGGTCCACGGCACTCAGTTCCATCAGAGCACTCTGTACAAGAGAAATGTTACAAATTATTTAAACGTTCCTCTTTGTTTTTACACCCCATCAGTGATGCTTTCTCTTTAGGTGCCTTTATGTTGAACATCTCTCATTAGGAGAGCCACTCGACAAGCCCTGAAGGGGATTTTTTTTTGCTCTTCTTCCACATGTTTTACATTTTTTTTACATGCATTCCATTTATTGTTACTGATCTATTGTGTATCTTATGCGAAAATGCTGTTCCTGCAGCAGAAACTGTGAGTATTCATTCACCCCATCATGCAGTAAAAGACAGGCAACAAGAGAAATATTTTTTTTTTAACCAGAGAATAAACTATTCATTATCTTTCTTTGATAAACAGCAGTTTTTGACTCTGCACCATGTACACAGTTGTTTACAGCCACGAGCACTCATTTTGTGGTTTGACAGCCATATATGTGATCTTCACACACAGAGATACTTTTCCTGTAGATATACATCAGGCCCCAGATCAAGACTGAATCAAGCTAGCAGGTTTATCACACCTTGCCATCATGCCATCATTGTGAATTATGACCATTCTTATTTGAAATTACTTGTATTAAGATTGTGGCTGTGTTCATGGGACTGATCTAAATAACCACTGACACGGTGCTCAAGTGCACAAGTAGACTGAATTGGGAAGATTGAGAAGGCGACAGTGAGAGACAGTTTTGCACACACCTCCTCAGGCTTCAGCTTCTCCCTCTTACTCTCCTCGATGGCCATCTGCAGTCTCAGGTCGTCACCTCTGCGCAGTCGCTCTTCCTGCCAATCACACACACTGTGATGTCAGCAACCTGAGACACACAACCTCGGAAAGCTCACCACAGCATTTAGGATTAGTTTACAATCCCACAATTAAAGTGGAAACTGCAAACCCTCAATCACGATCTCCAGTCAACAGAAAATGAATCAATCCATGCATTACTGGCGGGATGTCCATCTCTAAAGCTACAATTACAGTATTGAATCCCCATCATAATCAGAATACTGAATTTAAATGTACTTTCAACCAACAGCAGCACTTTAGAGGTGGGGGCAGCTGTGGTTAGTTTGCTTCCTGACAAATGCCATCACTGTAAATATTCCACAGAAGAGCTGGTGTTTTTTTGTTTGTTTGGCATGCTCATGGTTCACTTGCTCACAATACTATGTATTATCAATAGGTACCAGTGTTTTAGCTGAGCGTGGTGGAGCTTCTTTATCATCATACACACGCAAAAACTGGACTGGAAAAGGAACGGGCATTACATAACAACTAACAATAAATTTTTAAACACCTTGATTCCCTGATACAGATATTTAAACTCATTACTTTATTTCTGTTTTAATAGAAGGAAGGGTAAGGAGACTAAAATCTGCTTTTGCTGATAAAACTGTGTGTTGTAAAGTGATAATAAAGTATTCTTGTGTTTTGTATAATCTGCGGTCATCCCTACCCTAACGCCACCTTTTATCTGACCTCATTATAAGGAGAATTGGTGATCAAACAGCAGAACTAACTCTTCCTCGTGATGCCAACAAGTAACAATAACAATCACCTTGGGACCCTGAATTAGTTTTTAGACTAATGTGGTTGAGTAGGTGCTGGACACTAACCAGTTGCATACAATAGGCAAACACGAAAAGAGGACAAGGAAGTTAAAACAGCAGAAGATGTGTGAGAGGTGAGGAAAAGAGAGTAACTCAAAGCACTAAGGTTAAATGCATGCTATCAGAGAGGGTAACAGGAAGGAAAGAATAATCAATGTTTATAAACAACTTGAGTTTAATTTGGTCAGTTATGATAAATATTTGCCAATGCCATGCAAATTCAACTGTTAAGTTAAAGTTAATCAATTTGTTAGTTGCTGACTTTGGTGCAGTTTTCAGCACATCATTGCTTTTTATGAATGCAAGCACTATGAAAGAATGCAACACTGTACAGAAAACTGAATTATCTCAACAGTCTGATGCAAATTTGTCTCTTGAAGAAAGCAACACATGACAAGTATGAGCATAACTTAATTTTCTTGATTGATTAATTCTTAATATGTATTTGAGAAGTTCCAATTGACAGAAAGAGAGATAGACGATGACTGGCTGGACAGTCATCTGGACACACTCTCTGCCCCTGACCTTTTCTTGAATCTCTTTGCTGAGTGTGATTGCATAGCGGATCTCTGCATCCTCAAGAGGGTCCGCGTTAGTCTGAGGGAGGTCAGGCATTACATGGTGAGAGCAAAGCAAAGTGTATGTAGTGAATAATATCAGTAATATCCCTCTGTGTACAGACTCAATCTGCAAACTTACCCACAGTTAGTTTTAGTTATGCTTTAATCCTTATCTTAGCGAGCAGTATGAATAAGCTGCTTTGTGTTACCTGCTCTGCCTCTTCTTTACTCATGGCCAAAGCCAGCTGGAGCTGCAGATCCTCCTCTCCAGAGCTCTGTGGCCAGGCCTGCTCAGGGTCTGCCCCTCCAGAGTGGGAGCCCACTGACAGGCTGCCCCCCAGGCTGGGTGCTGAGGGAGCTGAGGAGGCTGGAGCAGAGACAAATAAGCACCATTAGATGAGAGGTTTTCTTAGGTTATCAGCTACTCAGAGGCCCTTCGTGCTGTTGAGGCCATCCTTCTTTCAAATTGCAATTGTAATCTTTTCAAGCGCTGCTTTAATTAATCATCTCACCACTGGAGGTCTGTGCCATCTTCTCTTTGGTTTTGAGGGCGTGGATCCTCTCCTCTCTTAGTCTCTCTTCATCTTTCAGCAATGTCACTAGTTGTTTGGCTTTCTCTCGCACATTCACCCCCTGGAAGAGAAATACAGGAATAAACACATAATTACACACCAAGTGTCCAATTTTTTATTTGTTAAACATTACATAAACAGACATTTAAATACTCATGCAGTAAGTACAATTATCACTTCACCGTTAGTGCAACAGCTTGTTAATTTAACCTCGTTTCAGTTATCAACAACCCATAAAAAATCTTTTATGGCTGGCTTTGTAGGTTTGCACAAGAGGTCAGAAACTCATTACAAAATGTCCTTGAATGAACTACAAGGGGCATGTTTGACAAAGTGTGCATGCATTCCTTAAAGGTGGATCTTACTAACAAATCACTTAAACTCTCCACAGAGCTTATGTGTGACATGGGTGTGTGTTTGCGTACCTGGTCTTTGCCATCTCTGTCTATGTACTGAAAATCTTTGAGGGTCTGGACTGCATAAATGTTCTCTCGGCACTGTTGGGCAACACGTTCTGAACCCGTCTTGATCAGGTACTCCATAAGAGTCATAGCCTGGAGAATGTACAAAGGAAATACAAGGCACAACCAGTGAGCAACTGCAGGAATGCTTTGGATAGGGAGGTTGTAGAAATGCAAATATTTCCACTCCACATCCATTTACACACACAAAGCTGTGTGGTCAAGGAGTGGTAATAACTAAATAGCTCACAATATGAATTCTCAAAAAACGACAAAATCGTGAATATTACTATGAAGAATCTTTACTTTGTACATTTCATAAAATCAGCAATATTTGAGCTGTGTCTTTATCACTCACTCACTCGTCATCCTCCACAGTTTATTCTGCATTATGCAGTAAATTGAGATTTCAGACACTTCTGAATCACCAGTGACAGGTGTGGGGCTGTAACAACTGTAATTTTTGCCTCTACAAAATGGGATGCACTACACTGCAAGATTGTTAGCAGATATAGTACATGCCATGGACATTACATTATAGAAATGTTTAAAGACCCTGTGCTGTACATAAAATTCACCAAGCTTTTTGCTACAATTATAAGGTTTAGGCACAGCACCTGAGCGGAATTAATGTAAAATCAATGTGGAGAGCATTAAAACTAACACATCTCTGTCCAGATGAGTGTTTTAGCACTGTTTCAGAAATAATCTCCATCCATTCCAACAAACCTGGAAACTCAATTCCAACAACCATTCACGTACACTGGGCATGCACATGCTGTTGTAAACAGGAAGCGGATTATAAATTCTCTTCACAAAATCTTCTTGGATAACTTGTCAGCAAACACTGTAAGCACCTGTTTTTGACCTAAAACGCAGTTTTACCTGTGTCCAAAAGGCCAAAATGCATAGATAAAGCTTTGTTTTAAGAAATACCTCTGCATGTGTGGACAGGACCTAAGTCTAGGGGAATGCTGACTTTCACACTCAGATTAATATGAAAGAAAGTGTTTGTAGTGCAAAACACAGATATTAGGGAGTGGTTCTGGACACACCTTACTAGATTATCATTACATTGAATAACACTGCAAACACTCGGGTTAGGCCACAATGGAGAGCACAATTAAGAGGAATATCCCCTCAGAGTTGCTGTAGGGAAGAGTTGTTGTTGTTTGTGATAGGTGGAGAGAGGAAATGTAAAGAAGTATGTTGCTGCTCAGTGTACTAACATGAAGTTTCCATGGCCTGTTTATTATTTTCTCATCAAACCAGCTCAGTTAGGCGAACCCAAGACTTTTCCCGAGGGCCACTGTTTCTCTCAGTCATGCCGCTTTTATACATAGTTTTCTTAGCTTAGCTTCTTTGGCTAGTTGGTCAACAGTGTTTTAAGCATACGAGGCTGAACAAAGCTAAGTTATGGACAAGTGGTGTGGAGACGAGGATGCTTTTAAACCCGGCACAGGGATGTATGTTGGTGATAATGGGAGATTTATGTCAGAGCCACAGAGGGGAAACAGCAGCGCCTACAGTGGTGAGCTAAGACGCAACTGCTGCCTTACGACAACACTGAAGGTTAGTAGACAACAATGTCATCGTCCGTCATTTTGCTTCACTGTAGACATCGTCATATGCCAATTCAGCATCAGACATCGCCCAACTCTAGCAAACACATCACTGCAATATTGGTATCAAAATGTGCAGGGAAAGAACATATTGTGGTACCATTTCCAACACATAGACTTTACTTGCCCGTCCTATAGAACAACATCATCCTCAAAACAAACTTTGTCCACACATGGCTCACTTGCTGTTATGACAACAGAATCACGGGGGGAAAAAAATCCTATACACAAGGTGTGTTTTTTGGGCAGCTTTATAAAAGCAGATAACATTGCTGGTAGAGACGGATCAGAAAGACGAGGCAAGCCAGTGTGCGTGCACCAATGTAGGTAAACTCCTAAAGCAATTCTGAGAAAAGGTAGCTGACACACAAACCTTGTACACATGTCTCCAGTTCTTGCCGTGGTCATTGAGGCGCTTCCACACCATGCTCATGATTTCCGAGAAGGCCACAACATTGTAGGTCAGATCAGCAATCTCTGACATCAGAGAGCTGCTGGGGCCCCATGGGTCATTGGACGTTGCCTCTCTAACCTGGACAACAACACAGTGAGGCACAAACAGATTATTGTCCAACCAAACTGTCTGTGCATGAGAAGAATAATTCTGGCCCAATATTTTGTGACAGGGGCAAAATAATGAACGGATAATCTCACTAAAGTAGGGGAAGAGGTTGCTTCAAAGAAATACTGAATTATCAGCAGCGACATTAATCTATGCTACAGAGATGCATGAGCCACTTAAACCATGGACATATGGGGGATGTGGGAGTGAAAAAGAAAAGCCATATAAGCAGAAGGACACACAACCTTGATTTCAGCCTCTGAATAGTTGTGGACGATGTTTTTTACTTGTCGCCGTAGCGATGAGGTCGACATGGCAACGGTCTGGCCGTCGAGCTCTGTTGCAACCTGAATAACAGATGGAAAAGAAGAGTTGTAATATATAGTTAATAAAAAAAAAAACAACTGGTAAAAGAACATAGTTATTTCAAATGGAGACAAATGAAACACAATTATTAGAGTGGAAGAAGATATAGAGCTAAAAAAGACCAAGAGAAATGTATGCGAGTGCAACAGGCTGGCTGAAAGAGACCTTGAGAAGAACAATCAGAGTGTGAAAGACGGTTTCTGTAACAGAAATCCGTCTGAAGCCATGTGACTGCTACCATCAGCAGAGAAACAGAGGCAGCGTCAAGCACACCTGTTACACAAGAATGATGCAGAATAGGGGTCTCTCCTCTTGGTATCTCTGTGTTTTTCTGGCTTGTAAGCCCACTCATTCACGGAGTGCGATGTCTCAGTTTGACTATTCCTTCCCGTGGCAACATTGGGTCCCAAAACCACAGGCGTAGGGAGATGAAAACTGTGGAGCAAGATTGAGAATAATGTTTGAAAAGAGCCCATACTCACTGAGAGATAACTATTCAATCACAACAAACAAACAGGATCAAGTCTTAGCTTGCTCTTTATGTCTAATTTAGTAAATAATCATTATACAATAAGAACAAAGCAGATATTCAGCAACCAAATCACATGATTTGTTGATGATCCACACATGGCTCATAGCCAACATATGATGTATTCAAAGTCAAAGCTATTTTACTCAGAAAATAATAGCTTTTAATTCCTAAAGTACAGAAAATAATAAATGTTATTCCCTGAAGTATATGCAAGTAGTATAAAGAGGATGTTCCCAAATCAATAAGAGGAAAAATGGGAGGGAGAAATACCCTAACCCTATCTCTTGTCTTTTCCTCATACTTCTGAAAATTATCTCATCTGACACACCTAAATCATAGGAGAGATTCACATTAGCTGAGTTTGAGGGAGCTGAGCGTTTTAAGTATAAGACACATGGTTCACACCTTAAAGTACACATTTTACTCAAACATGACTCATTCATGAGCCAGTCATTTAGGCATCCTTCAGCTATGCAAACATAATACAAAATAAATACTGTAATTCTGAACAGAAACTGACTTTTTTTAAACTGTGATGTCTCAGAATAGCATGGTAACATCCCTGATCATAAAACTGACTACACTCTAAGCTAACCTCTATAACTCATATTACCAAGTGACACATCCAGAAAAATGAGAGTTTACTTTGATTGCAAAAACCTCTGTTCGCCGATTCCAATGCCATATTTTATCAGCATCAACAGGACGACTGACAAATGGAGAAAAACGGTCTGATGCAATACATTATGGTTTCTTTTCATTATGGCCCTGGATTTGACATAAACATCATGGACCAGTATACCAGCTGCTGCTGGTGTAATGGCATGCGGAGAATGATTTCATGGCACCATATCGGATCCCTCAGTACCTACTGAGCATTGTTTGTATTTGATTGCTTACTCAGCAGGCTGAAACATTGTTGCTGACCAGATGCATCCTTTTCATTGCCACAATCTGCATTTTCTCACAAAATAGATGCTGCCACTGCCTAAGTCATAAAGCAACAGGTAGGCAACAACCTAAAAACTTTCTGAATTAGAAGCAATTCATCTACAGACCTGATTTTGCTGTTTGAATAATTAAAAGCTCTCCCTAAATGTTTGAAAGAGCTCAATCAATATACATTTTTCTGCCTCTCGATGAGACTAAACACTAATTGGATCATCTTGTGAGTTTGGATGCACTGAAGGCAAAGAGAAGAACTACAGCAATGGGCATTTGAGATCAACTTCAAACGCAGTGGTGGGCCACTCACTCCTAAACTGCCATCCCCCAGGAAACGGAAAGAGAAAGGACAGTGTCAGTGGCTGAGAGGATAATAAATTCACCCCTACGCTTATCAAGATTCCTTCCAACCAGGCAAAAGAACACCAGGAGGCAGCTTAGAAACAGTGTTAGTATCTCCATTCCCCCAGCGTCCAGCAGTCCTGCCTGCATTCTGCATTAAGACTCAACAGTGAGAGGGATGTTCAGAGACCGACCTCGACAACTTTTATCAGTGTAAACAAGACTGTCATTTACACCTGTTTCTTAATGTCTTCACTAAACTGAAACAGGTTCTTTGCCTGTGATCTGCTTTAAACAATCAAAATTTAATAAATTCACTTATTAAGAAGTAGGGATCTTCAATTAATCAAAAAATAATCTATTAAAATAACCTCAGTATCATTTTTCTGACACCCTAACAACAAGAATACATTTAGAAGAATATATGTCTTTGAGCAAGACTATTTGTTCTATTAAATACACTTCAGCAAACTACTTTATTCAACAAATGTGCAAAAACACTGAAGACCCAACTTTTCTGTGAACTTTCAAAGTGTTCTATACAACCCGGACACGCACAGTGTGGCAGTCATGTTTAGATTTGCAGGTCAGACAAATATGAAACCACATTGCGTAACTGAACATTAAGCAACCACTCCAAAAGCCAGTTCAGAGACTCCTGAAGCTCTGTGCCAAAGTTCAGACACGGCAACTAATCCTTGATAAGGGACATAACATGGCTTTTCAATCTTAGGCTTCATGTCGTCTCAAACATCTTCACAACCTCTTCTAAAATACGTTTCAATTCTGCTGCTCTGAAAGAACACAATCACAATATCGTCTGAAGTATGACAGACATACTTAGATCAGCACACATCTACTGCAGCTGGGTCAAGCTACAGATTTAATGCTAACGATTGAGTATCAGGAAATCACAGTGATTACACATTATTGCAGTCGTTCTCAATAAGGTAGCTTCAGATAGATTATTAACCAGGTGAGGAGTTGGCATTGAGACTGATCTAACTTATTCCTCCTCCTCTCACTTGCATGCAGTTGACTGTTGCAGAGTTCAACGAAGAAGTTACCCCCACCCAGTTAGCCTGCACTCAGATAAGGTTAACGATCGTTGTTTACCCATCCTGACAACTGCAGCTTCCCCTGTCACACCTACAAAGTTAGCTAGCTGACGTAATGTTAGCAACCAAACAGTTAACTGACGTTATGCTAGCTAACAAGCAACTGTTAACTGCCACAGCGGAGAGTGAGCTGTCTAGACAAGAGTTAATGGGTAACGTTACCTTTGAGGTGTTAGCAAGAGCATCGTAAAACGAACACATCTGTTTCACAAAGCATGTGTGTCTGAAAGACAAGTTCACGGACCACTACTTACTATAGCCAATTAGCCAACTGACGTTAGCTGTCATCTGGTGCTGTTCGCTTCCACTAGCAAGAAACTCATCCCATTCTCACCTAAGCTAATCGAAACAGTTGGCTAGCACTTTGCCACCAGGGTTTTGGGTAAAGTCTGGGCAAAGTATAAACAGGGGCACATAAGGGTGTAGCTGGGTGCGAAGTGACAGCCAAACTAAAGCCTGAATAGTGCCCATGTTCTCGACACAACGTTGACTCACAGCAGAGTAGAAACGAGCGCTAAGGTAACCTGCCAGCTTGACTGATACAAGAAATCACTTGCTGCTCTGTTGCTGCTCTTAGGAAAGATTAGCCAGCTAGCAAGGTAGCAGTTAGCTAGCTGGCTAGCTCCTGCTAGTTAGTTCGTAACTGGCAACAGGACTGCTAGTCCGTACACGCTTTAGCAAGGACACGTCCTGCTTCAGGACAATGTTGACTACACACGTTTGAACACCGAGCCGAAATGTCAACAACACACTGACAACACACCACAATAAATAACCAAATCAAGTGTGTATTACTGACCCTGTTGTAGCTTGAATGTACGAGGAGATGGCCGAATTTCCGCTTCCGTTCTCGACTACAGGAAAGACCGCACCCCCTGTAGCTTTGTTTTCCTGGGATGGTAGTAGAAGACTCATGAATAATTAATTGACTTTTTCAAGAGCCAAAAATTAAAGGCCCAACTGAAAAGATATGATCATTAATGTTTAAAGCCTTCCGAGGAGAGATAGGGGCGTGATGTTGAGGATTGGTTGTTTGTTTCCCTGGTAATTCAAATGACACCCACAGTCTATGTAAAGAAATACAAATCACTCTGTGTATTTTTAAATAATTAGAATTGTAAAACTCCTGGTAGACTTGATCTGCAGGCTGGTCAGAGGTCAAGGTCATGCCACCTTCTACTTTTAATCCACTGCATTTATTTCACAGCTTAAATGTGCTGTAATGTTATATAACATTTAAGCAGTAATTAAAATGCAAGGTCAAATTAGTGCTGTTTGTAAAGGTTTGATATGTAATTTCAACAACGTTTAGGACTTGAATCCGGCCACCTGAATGAAAACCAAACATTTTCATCTTTCAGTCAACTTTTCATTAAAATACACTCTTGTACTTCTATAGTCAGTCTAAACCAGTACTATACTGTACTTACAGTACGACCTCTGTATAGAAATGTTATTTTCAAATGTTACCAAAATGTTTCATACAGCACCTTTAAGTTATCAGTTTTTTTTGTTTTTTAGATCAATAAGACACGATAAGACTTTATTGATGCCTGGGGAAATTGGGGAAATTCACTTGTCACAGCAGTGATTGGGTTGATAAAATAGAAAATAAGTAAAATGCTGCTACTAATAAAGACTATTTACACTCTATTTATCTTCCACATGAAGACCAATAAGGACAGTTGCATCTATTATTGTGATACAAACATGTGTTTAGAAATATAGAAATAGAATTGCACAGGATTAAATAAGAAGATAAAAGCTGCACTTTGTAGTTTGGGGGAAGACATTTTAATCGGAAGAGAAAGATTGTCATTGACTGAATTTTAATTTTTTAATAAAAATGTTTTTGCCTATTTGATATAAATAGCTACGTCTTCCACCACTAGTCAACAGAATGGTGCTTGAGGCAGATGAGAAAACAATTATACAGACACATTATTTAGGGGGATCATAAAGAGGGAAATCATTCATAGTTAAAATATCTTTGCCAATCAGGTAATTGAGCATGAATAGTTATAAACACACTGTATTTTCTTCCCCCACAGTCTCGTGGTCACACTTGAGCAGACTGCTTCACAGGTCACAATATATTGCAACATCGCAACATGTATTTCAACTTTACGTTTAAGCTTACAATGCCTTTAATAAAGTAAAACTGGTCTGTAACATAAAGTTACTCTCTAAACTAGTCCAAAAACGCAATGCACTTGCACACACCGTCCACAGAGAGGCATCACTGAACCATCTCTGAACTTGCAGCGTCCCTAAAAGTCGTCTGTCAGTGGAACCATAAATAAAACATGGTAAGCCTCATAGATCAGAACAACACGGTAACAGCTGGCAGGGACGTGTGTTACAAGTTCCCCTTTTATCCGGCATCTATTTATCCTTTTATCTGCGCCTCCTCTCCAGGGAGGACAGGACTGAAGGAAACACGGCAGCATGACTCAAGCAAGCCATATAACTTTGATGCACTGTGACACCGCTGTGGAAACACCAATCACACGAAGATAAACAAAGAAATGCGGGTGATTATAACGAGCATAAAAGCTATTTTGACAGGTGTTGCTCGACTGTTATGTCACAGAGAAACTTCAGACGGTATTTCCTTTACGTTCACTGCCCCTGCTCCGTTAGGAGAGGGGGGTTTGAGTCGACATGGCTCGTGAAAACAGGGAAAGTGGCTAAATAAACCTAAAAAAAAAGTGGCTTAAAAATGATGTCACACAAGCGCAAAATCAATGTTTTGCAGCGTTACATCAAATCAAACATCTAAATGTCTCAGTAAATCAGATCCATCGCATTAGATACTGGATGTAAGAGACATTCAAGAGAAGATAATTTGACTTTTACTTCATCATCTTCAAACTGAAACATCACCCACCACACAATGCTCCTCATGTCTCAGTTTTCTTTCATCCTGCAGTTTGCTTTCTTTGTAAAACAAATCATGTGATCTTCACTGAATGAGAGAATGTGGGCTGGTTCTAGTAACTTCTACACTATTTCACTTCAAGTAAATGAAGTAATTTTACAAGAGACTTTAATTTTCAATTGACATTCATGAGATGCAAAACACTGAAACATCTTCCATAAGAGAGTTTTCCAGAATTTGCAAACTTTTGGAGGTTGTGAAACGTTTCATGTTCATCTTGAAATGTGTTATTTCATCACCACATCATTCTCACAACAAGAACCACGAAACAGAAATATGTAACAGCTAGCACTATTTAGTTATTGACCTTCTGGAATTAAATACAGTGTCAAATTACATCATGTTTCTTTTTTCAAACAGACTAAAAAAGGAGAACAAATCTTGCTCTCTTCTCTCAGTTAATATCTTGTTCGTTGCTCACCATATCTCTTGTGTAAGCATGAGCAGGTTCCTTTTTTTGGTCATCAAAGACTCGCTCATAAATACAGAAGTGTAACCAAATAGCAGAGCTGAACATTATGTAAATTGACAGTAACTGTCAACAAAGCTGTCCTGAGCGTGTGCTCTCATGCATTTGTGCAAGACCGTCTGTGCATCAGCAGCCACGAATCCATGTTCATGTAGTGTTTGAGTGTGTAAAGCAGAACTATTCAACAGCTTCCTTAAAAGAGACAGATCAGTACATTCCCCATGTCTGACATGTAAAGCAAAGCATTTAAATATATTTAAACAATACACAATACACATGTGTTTATTAGTTTCCAGCATTGAAAAAAGAAACATCCCAATGCACCTTTTTAATTATAGAAGTAGGTGGTCAGTTTGATTCTGGTCCATTCCCTCTCATTCTGTGCTTGGCAACAGACACAACTAATAAATGGGCCAATTAGCCTGCTAAAAAAAATGATCAAAGGGTCTGAAAGAGGTTGTTAAAGGGCAGCACTGGGCCCTCAGGCCGTCGGGTGAGGATGTCTGGTGTGCATTATCTAGCTAGGCTTTGCATGTGTGTGTTTTATGCAGAAGTGTGACTCAAGTCATATAGTCCAAGTCTCAAACAAGTCCCAAGTCATTTTTTCTTGGACGAGTCAAGTCAAGATGAGTTGAGTCTTTAGTTCAGGGAAGTCTAGACCCAAGTCAAGTCAGCTTCTCCAAACATACCACATGCTTACCTGAACTATGCAGTCGTTATTTCGTAAATAAACACGAGGCAATAGTACCTTTAATCATTATATTATTGGCAAATTTACCTAACCAGTTAAAAAAGAATAACAATGAATTGGATCTTTTGAGTGATTTATATATAATCTAATGTAACATAATAATAATAATAATAATAATAATGATAATAATAATAATAATAATTACAGTACA
>OMLP01000365.1:0-15148 GCA_900302685.1 Spondyliosoma cantharus | reverse complement strand
TACAATTTTGAGGTATTTGTACTTGACTTGAATATTTCCATTTTCTGCAATGAGACAATTACTGTTTTTACTACAACTTTAAAATGTGATAAATTCAATTACTGGTTACTACAGATTCCAACTATTTAAAGTATTTTCTTCACTATCAAAAAACAAAAACAACCACTGATTCAGATCATCAGAAAAAGGTTGAATCTCGGATCTGATAATTGGGCAATAATCGGTAAACCTGGCCTATACAATATTTGAATGAATGTAAATGTACTTGTAATTTGCTTTAACTTGGGCTTTTGATACCTAATAAGTACATTTGATATCAGATACTTTAATACTAATATTTGTATTTTTGACATTCACTATTACTCAAGTAATATTTATCATGATATCTTTTCTTTTACTCAAGTATGACTTCTGGGTACTTTATACAACACTGCTGATTACCAGCCAGGCTGATTATCTGATCCAATATTTAGTAATTTTCTTATTATTGGAATTGATTGCCGATAAATAAATCAATTTGAAAATGTTCTACTTTGCTCAGATGCAACATGCAATCTGGAAAGTACTAAGTAACTAAATGTATCAAATAAATATAGGGAGTAATACTTTCCTCGGAATTTGAGTGAATGTAATTCCTAACATCCCATTACTGTGTATTTGTGAACAGACTCGACTATCTCTTGGCTTCAACTTGGTGAAAGTGATGAAAGTTGTGTTTTGGTGGTGGGGGTCGTCACAGCAGGGGCCACAGGGCCCCAGTGGTGCCAGCACAAACATGGAAGCTCATATTGGTCATCGGTGTATGGCCGCCAGCATGACCAGCGCAGTGTTAGTAACCTGAGCCGGGACCATGCCGTTGTGATAGCAGCCAGTGTTTGTGTTATATAACGAACAGTCATTGAGCCGGTGGCAATAATAGTCCTGTAGTATGAAGTCCAGAGGGAAATCTATATGGACAGAAAGAGGAGGAGGGTGTCGAGGCCATAGGAGATGGAGAAGCTGTAGTTAAGTGGGAAACATGGCTGGCATGTAGACAGCAAAGTACAGAATGAAGGTGTTTTGCAAGGCAAAGATTCAGCTGTTAGAGATGTCAGTGTGTGATGATAGGCTATAATATGCACTTGGAGAGAGATAAAGGTGGGCCGGGATTTATGTCGAGAGAGAGAGGAAGATCGGGGGGAAAGTCTGTCTGATGACGATAAAAAATAAGAAAACCTTGAAGATGATCTCAAGAGGAAGCTCATGAGGGAATGAATTGGATTTGATATGATTCAAATAGAGAAATGAAGGGCAACTGGGGAAGAAAGGACGAGTGATATCGGTCAGTGAAAGGGTCAGGTGGCATCTTCAACTGTACCCTGGAATCCAAGTAAGATTCAGGGATCAGGGGTACAGCTTGTTGGACTATTCCAATCATTCCAGCATACCTGTTGATTGAACGAGGAATCCTACTCTGTGGGGGAAATTCACTGACTCAGACTGACTGAGAGGGTGAGAAAGAGAGAGAGACATGGAAAGAAGAAGGGGGAGCAGAGCGGAAAGTGAGTGACAGCTGAGGAGAGGAGAGGCGGGAGAGAGATGGGCTAATGTGGTTGAGCTGACTGACAGGTTGGAAACGGTGGGATATTAACACTGCTGTGTAGTGGAAGAGAGGGAGGAGGGGAGGGGGTGCAGGGTTGGAGGGAGAGGGAGGTTTGACATGCCTTGTAGCTGGTTCACGCGTAGTTGCCAGCATAACAGACGACAGGAGGAGAGAGAGCGTGTTGGCACAAGAGTAGGAAAAGAGAGGGGGAGAGTTAAGAGTGTGTCTCCCGGGGAGAAGCACGCAGTTAATATCCAGGTCTCCAGTAAGCGTCCATGAGGCTGCTCTATTAATCTGCTGGGCTACTGCACGGAACCAGAAATATCAGCATCAATTCCAGTTAAATTATCAGTCTAGCCGAGCTCAGAACAGTAGTTAGTGTCAGCAGCTTGTCAGGAGTCAGAAGTCTTTAGATGCTGAAAAGAGTCGAGACAAAGTGAGCAGAGATCAACCAACTGAACAGAAAATGACAGTAAGTATCGCACCAGCAGCGACACTAAAATGACATGTCATTATCATCAAATTGTGCTGCAAAAGCAACCAAAAGCATAAATGCAAGTATTTCCTCTGTGCCTTTGCAAACAGCTGGAGGTCTAATGTGTTTTTGCAACTGTACTATATATGATGAGATGACATGCAGGAGTGGCTCAAATGCATTGCTGGCTTTTTTATTGCAAAGTGACTCGGAGGCTGCAAATGTTCAGTTGACAACTTCATCAAGAGGATTTTCAGCTTGTAATGTTGAGTACCATGTGCCCGACTTCAAATTTGTTAATGATGTTAGCTCTCTCAGAGCCTTCATTAAAATCTCAGATCCACTTGTCGCTTTATGCCAACTAATAAGCTAATGGAGGGGGTTAAATTAATAATCGCCTCAGTTTACAAGGACGCAGCAGGAATGGCGACGCTCCTGGTGCAGGAAATGTTTTAGATGCATTTGACATAAGACTATAAATCAAGTGTGACCTGGATAAAACTCAGTTTAGAGTTTCGACAAATGTAGTCAATTATGTCAATTTATTGCTGGTGTGAAAGGAATGAAGAGCAGCTGGAGAATGTAATAATGTGATAACTCAAACATGTGTTAACAGCTCTGTGAGAGTAGGAATTTAACACTTGGACAAAGAGACAAATACACATAGACAATATACGGTATATCTTTCTGTTCAATGTGCCTACAAGTTAACTGGATTGGATGGATTATATAGAAGTGTCATGTTTCCAACACTATTTGCATTTGGAATCTGCAAATAACGCATCGTTCAATCAGCCTGTGCCTTCTCTCAGTGTCTGGAAAGTTGATGTTGTGGAGCTTTAAACTGGAGCCAATAGAGCAGCATCAGTCTCATTGATCATGAAGCAGGCCATCATCAGCTCTATTCTAAATTGAGCTGTCTTGGTGGCATCTGTGCCAAGCAGGACCCTCAGACTGGTGGAAACCTGCGGACTTATTTTTGGCTGTACATCAGCTACTCATAACTGAGATCCATCCATTTCTTAACCTGCTGACATGGCATATCTCCAGTGTCACATGGCACCATTTGATCCTTTATCACCCTCAGAGATTTATGAGAATTTTTTAATGATCATAATGAGGCTTTTTAAGACAAATATTAATATTAGTACAATAACCAGCAGAAATGTCCCATTTGTTTGTATTAATGTAACAGGTGTAATCAGAAATTAAATCGGTTAAAGCTTAGTTACGCAGCTTAGTTACGCAACATATGGAAGGTCAAGAGTAAAAATATGTCACACTCCTACGATCGCTTCATCTTTTGTGTTAAGCTGTGTGCTGTAACCGTTCACAGCCTTCCTAATTGGCTGGGGCATGTGTCAGGGCTGACTTCATGAACAACATTAAACGGCATCGGAAACTGAACGACAACGGCATATGTTCTGATCGTCCTGATAAGATCACACTGATGTCTCAAGTTCGTCCCATTTATGGGACCAAGAGATCAAGCCAGATCTGCAGAAAGGGAACACTGTACAATTTGTTCTGCTGATTTCTGACAGATGCATGCTGGGATAGGCAGGGTTGGGTAGTGACAAATTCCATGTAACCGGGATAACGTATCCAGATTACATAAAATAAGTAACTATAATCATATAATCAATCATCTATTTTAACAAACGAGTAATCGGATCATTAACAACTTTTGCTTGATTACATATTTCATTATGTATACAAAATATACAAGTGTTCAAATCAAAAAGCTTTTATTTATGAATATGCTGAAAATAATCTACTAAATCAAAGTAAATTACTCCTCTCAGGTTGCCATGGATAGTTTTGTTAATAGTGACTTCAATTGCATTGACGACAGTGGACAAGGACTAACCCTAACCCTATTTACAGTGAATATGGAAGATTAATGTTTTGAGTAAGTGCTTCTGCGTTACAAGCAAAAGCAAAGTCCTTCATGTGGCCTTTGATTAAAAAACAAAAATATGCTTTTGGAAAGGTAAGTTAATTTGACCAACTGTAAATCTTGAATATGCAAAATGCATTGTTACTTCATATCTATCTATCTATCTATCTATCTATCTATCTATCTATAACAATTTTGGGGCTGCATTCATTTAAACATAAGGTGCATTTTTTAAATTTGATGTAATACAAAAGTAATACAAAAGTATTCTGACTAGATTACACTTTTTCCAATCCCATTTTACATTAGTAATAACAAGACTTGGTATGTCATTTTTATACAGTGACTGTCTAAATTTCAGCCCCAACCCCGGGGGTAGAATACTGTGTTGTTGAGCGGAGTGTACAGGCAAAGAAATTAACTTTCAGTATATAAACACAACCCTATGAGAGCAGCTCCAATATACCAGATTTAAATTGCGAGGTCCTTTTTAAAGCAGCAGGTTCAGGTAACAAGTCAGCATGTTCAACCTCGGATTCAAACTTCATTCTGTGAAGTTGCCTATCACTGACATCAACACATGCCGATCAAGTTGTGGATCTCCTTTCACTTTACGCAACTGAACTAATCATCTTCTGTGGGCATCGTGCAATGACATTGAATATGGATTTCTGTATGTGCGTATGTGCGTGTGTGTGAACAGGCTCCAGCAGCTCAGGAACTTGACGAACGATGTTTCCTGTCGGCACAGTCCATGCCCAGTCTGAAGGTATCTGAGCACTTCCAGGTGGTAAAGCTCCTGGGGGAGGGATCCTATGGAAAGGTCATGCTAGCTGTGCACAGAAAAAGAGGTGAGCGCAGGACTCCTAGTGAAAGGTCATGTTGGTCTGAGACTGTTACATCTCAGTTTGTGTGTTCAGATTTCCTTCTGTTGATATATTTAATAAACTCCTCCCGCCTCATCTTTAATGGGTGAGATGGCATCTCTCTACTGAGGCACATTTATCTCAGGCTCTGGTTTCCTTCTCATGAGGAAACTACACATGTTGTGTGGGGTGAAGCGCTGCATTAATGTGAGGACAGATCTGTCTTTTAGAAGGCATCTGTTATCCTTTTGCGCTTCTGTTGCTGTAATGAAGTGCTTTGGTACATTCTCTGAGATAGAGTTGCTACAACTGGGGTGTAGCTGTGTAATAGAGTCGCCCCAAAGGGGAAGTTATATATGCTCACAGTGTCAATGATGAGCAGCACTCGCATTCCACAGATGATGACAGCTTTGTGACAGTGTCTGACTAAAGCCTATTAGTGCTGTAGTATTCAACATATGTTGTCTTGCTTCATGCCCTCCAGGAACACCTATGGCTCTGAAGTTCTTCCCTCGTCAGTCGACCTCGCTCACCTCCTTCCTACGTGAATACAATCTCTCCCTTTCTTACTGCACACATCCCTCTCTGACGCGGGCCCTCGGCATCTTCTTCTCCACACCAACCTACTATGTTTTTGCCCAGCAAGCTGGTCTATACGGTGACCTCTACAGTGTGATAGTGTCAGAGGTCAGTTTTGGCTCTTAATCCCCTGCATGGTATGCCAAGCCTAACATGCAAATAGAGGGTACAGTTTCGTGCAATTTTGCAGGGATGTTAGATTGGGTTGCAACTCTGTCTCCTCGAAATTAGATTTATATCCTACTAATTTGTAACAGAGAAGCAGTTCCACCCAGATTATGAAGACATGTTTCCAACTGATGTATCTTGCAAGTTGCAAAATGTCTATGCCAAACATCTCTGCACAATCTTTTCTGTTCATGTATTTAATTTGTTAATATCCACAATGCAATATGCTCTTGTGACAACACAATCGTGATAAAACATTTTTATTGTTAACTTTAAAGTTAGGGGAAGGTTGCTGTCTTGGTTCTGCAAGTCACCAGTGACTTTAAGGTCCAGTGAGTAGGATTCAGGGATTGAAATGGAATATAATAATTATAACAATGAAATTTAAGGTCAGGTTTTTAGAAGGAAGGGCCTTAGACTGATACATTTTATATTACAGAGTTATAATAGATCCCACCCTACTCTGCCTGAGATTAGTTGGCTTTGTTGGTTGCATTCTCCTTGCTTGACTCAAACTGTTGCTTCACCGCAAAGCTTTGGTAATGTCTGCTTTTCTTGCACTTCTGATACTGCAGTCTATGAGCTGTAGTTTTGCAGGTAAACACAACTACCTATTCTGCCACTCCTTTCGAGGTCACTCGCTCAACATTGCAAAGGTGTATCTCTGGGGTTGTTAAATAGAGTGGACAGCCCTGCTGCTGGTCCACCACCTGGCCTGTCAGCACTACCTAACGACCCAGAGACATTGCAGTTGTGACAGCCAAAATGGTTGGTGTGTTTACTGGGGCAACTACAGCTCACAATCCACTGCATCAGCTCCACTGCTGGCTGTTTGTTTTACAAACCAACTGCAGGGAGAGGCAAAGGGTGTTTAATTGGTTGCAATACAACCACATTGTTACTGGCTACTAAATCCCACACACAGGAGCTTTAGAGCAGGATAAGGAACCAGTTTTTCTTATGAAAATGTAATTGAAACCAGTCTTTCCCTAATCTGAAACAAGGTGCTTTTGTTGCTTTATTGGAAAAATCTGTTAACACAATCCAAACAAACAAAACAAATAAGAAGCATGTAAATGTAATTTCATCAAGAAAAGGCTGCAAATTGACCTGCGGGAAAGGCAAATCTGAATCAAATGTCCTGTGCAACACTCCAAAAAGTCTGCAATGTGACTTTCTTACAGGGATTTCGGAAAATGTATCTGCTGACCACGTCCTTTTGACATGCTTGATAACAGCTTCCAGCTCACCCTCCTTTGTGTCTGTGTCACTGCCAGGAACATAATAGAGCCCTGATAAGAATAAGGGCACCCTGCTCTCAGTGATTGTATTGAGAGTACATGAAGGAAAGCACAGGTTTCCAAGAGTCTGGTTTCCAAGAGCGTCACCAACAATTTTGGTGACGCTCTTGGAAACCAGACATGTTGTACTAAGTTAGAGTTATGTTTTCTATTGTTGAATCTCTCTGTTTCAGGTCGGGGTGGATGAAGAGTGTGTCCAAAGGGTGATGTCTCAGCTGAGTGGTGCTGTCACACATCTCCACTCTCTAGGCTTTGTTCACCGTGACATCAAACCTGAGAACATCTTCCTGTGTGACAGTTCCTGCCGCTGGGTCAAACTGGGTGACTTCGGCCTAGCCCGGGCCATCGGCTCCACTGTTCGTGCTGTCTGGTATGATTCGCCCTTCTGTACTCCGGAGGTGGAACCTGCCAAGGAGGCTGAGAAGGAGAGGGAATGCGATGAAACTGAAGAGGAGGTGGAGGACATTTGGATAACAGTGGAGCCCTGTATAGACAGCTGGGCCCTCGGTGTACTCGTCTACTGCCTCTTGACTGGCTGCTTCCCCTGGGAGGAGAGCACCCATGATGACCGTGGCTACCGTCGATACAAGGAGTGGTTTTACCGTGAGACTGAAAAGGAGGAAAACATCAGGGATGGTGAGTGGATCAGTGAGGAGGACAATTACATAATGATGAAGGAAAACCAAAGAGACAACCCTCCTCCCTCACAGTTTGAGGGCCTCAGCCCACTGGTGATGACTCTTTTCAAAGAGCTGCTCCACCCTGAGCCCAAACACAGAGGAAGCCCTGAGGAGATCCTGAGCTACCTGGGAGGGCCGTGGCTGACAGAGACGGAGGCAGAGGAGAAGAGGAAGGCAGAGGAGGCGGAGAAGGAGGCCAGAAAAATAAGACAGGGAGGAGGGGTAGCAGAGGAGTTGGTGAGGGAGGGAAGAGGGGAGAGATAAGCTCTGCCTTTATGGAGTTGTTTCAAGACCTTTTTTAAAAAAAAAAAAAAAGATTAATATTAAATGTTAGATATCATGTTGCAATGTATTTTTGCGTATAATAATACGAACATATACTGTATAAGGTGCTATATTTTCATATTTTTTTAAAATATCCTTGCTAAAGTCGCCACTTCCATTGTATATATTCAGGTGTGTGCATGTGTATATATGTCTATGTTTGTAGAGAATCTGAAGATAATATTTGAAAAGCTTGATGTTTGAAACTACTGTAGTACCTTTTAAAGTCTGTATCAGAGTTGTTGTCTAAATAGAATAAACTCCACGTACTTATACCTTGAACTCCCAATAAAACACTGACTTAATACTAAGTCACACATAAAGTTTGAATTTTATTTAAACTGACAATAGACACATTTTTTTTTTTGCTTTAATGTATACTATTAAGTAAGTCAGCTTTTAACAGCAAGGTGAGTCACATCATCACCAGCAGTAAGGAATGTAAATACACACATCTCATATCACAAGGATTTGTTTGACAGAGCTACACTGGAAGGTATAAAATCTGTTCGTCCTGATGGTAACTACCCATATTCACCACAGAGAGGGTGTGATACATCACTGAAGATGAACAATTTAATGAATGTTAATGACACCATTAGCATTTAGATTGATCCCAGTCAGCCTGGCACCATTTATAGACTAAACGAATGAATAAACTCTTGTTTTGTCCTGTGTTGTTGGTAGTTGCTACTTTGAGGAAAACTGAAAGTTTTGCAATTGTTTTTTTTCCAACAGCAGTGACAACAAACATACCACTTGAAACACCAGGGAGGGAAAGTTCTCTGTTTCCACTTTAAATGGTGCAACATGACAAGCTTGTGACATATCACACTTTTAGAAATAATACTTCAACACAACACAGCTTGCTCCTCATATAAAACTTAAATCTGTAATTTAACCTCAGAAAACACTAACACACAAATTCTGCACTCCACTGTTGCCTCACTGTTGTTGTCACTTAAAGCCTCCACCCAGCCTGACCTGATCTTCCTTGACTAAAATATCAGTGTGTCTGGTGCCGGACGGGAAGAAGCAGGAGAAATTCATATATCTTAAAACTGAAGAAAAGAAAATCTTAATCAAATCAATTACCTTAAAATAAATGCAATAATGAATATAATAAGGTTCCGATAAACTTCACATAGATATAAGACATTTTTAGTGGTGTACAGTATGTCCTGCTCTGACATTACCTGCTTTGTTTTATTTTGTTCAATACTCAATTAATAAGGAAGAAGAAGGTTCCAGGATGCAGCCCATAAACATTTATTACTGTTAAGAACTGAGACATGAAAAGCCAATGATCCCCTACTGATAATGTATCAACACGCATAACTTGCACAGCCATTTAAAAAAAAAAAAAACATGATCACTTTTGTTTATTTTTTACTTATAAATAATCATTGGCAACTTATGCAACCTTTAAAGAGGTGCCATCTTTGGTGTGGTGAAGCGACAGGTGCTGCAGAGCGCAAGAAGCACATCTAAAATTGGACTGAACAATACAACCTGATAGTGACACGAGCGTGATCTTCTTCCAAGTGTGCTTGATGCAGACCCCGGTCATTTGACCTGCAGCAGGAGAGACGTTTATTCACACTGGCATCAATCATTTAATCATTTCAATCATTTTGCAACTAAAAAGACCTTTTTCACTGCATTATACTAAATTTGGATGCTTGATTGATTGGCGTGTTGAGAGTTAAAGAAACCTCACGTGAAATCTGCACACATGGCAAGTTGGCCTCTATATTGTTCAGTTGTCCTACATCTGTCACAGAAGACACTGACTGGTTGAAGAATCACCTGCATTCCTGTTGCAGTGCCCCCAAAAGAATGCTTTGGCATTGCTTATAGCCACTTTACACGTTTGCCACTACCTCATCACGCTCTGATGGTCACAACTGTTTGTTTTTTTCGGTAGAGGGAAAAACTTAATATAATAATACAATAATAAAAACGAACCATTAAAATTAACTGTGAGTCACAGTAGAGGGTGTTGGTTTTACTTCCTCTGCAATAAGTAAGTGTAAAAGTGCAACGCATCAAATTAAATCCTCAGTTTTACTTTTCACATTGCAGCATGCATAATGTCTCAGTTTCGATTTGGAGTGGGTCCCTGTTGGTAGCCAACTGCTAATGTGCAGTGTGTGTGTGTGTGTGTGTGTGTGTGTGTCACCCGGGCCTGTGCTAACCCCTTGCTAAAGGGCCACTCCAGATGGATTTATAAATAGACCCCTGACCCATCTATTTACACACCGTGCACATCATCACCTCGCTCTGACTATCTGCACTCCACAGCCCTCCAAACGCAAAAGTCAGGCTGTCTTGGCGCCTGCAGGCCTGTAACAGCACAATCTGATGGAACACTGTGACCCATCTTCACCTGTTAACTCCCTCGACTCTGCTCTTGTTTTATCTTTCACTCATTACTTTTTCCTTGTGTTGTTCCTTGTCTTTCCCTTTCATCTTGTCTTGCTCCTGTGGTCACATCTACTTAATGCAACTTTGGCGCCGGTCTCCCTTTCAATAGCTCCCTCCCTTGAAACCCTTCTCTTCTCAGGTCACCAGTAACATGATCCAAGAACTACGTTTACACCCGTGTCCTATAATAAAGTATGTTTACATTAAAAACCTTGACAGCTCCTTTAGTAACGGCTGTTTGAGTTGTACTGTTTTCTGGGAAACATAGGAACAAAGCTCATGTGACACTTGGGTGTGGAGTTAATGGAGGCCCAAAGCTTGACAAATGGAAACACATGGTGCAGACCACAGAGACAATAGAGTGCCAACACAAAGATGCTAATCGAGGTGTAAATCTGTCCGAGGTTCATGAGGACAGAAAGCAGGGATGATGAAAACGAGAGAAACAGGGACAGCTAAACCTGAGAGCTGTTGATCCGGACCACTGGTGGAAAGTAAATAAGTACATTTGCTACTATTTTATGCTTCCACTCCAGAACATTTTGGAGGCAAACTGTAATTTTTACTACACTGTCTTTATTTGATAATTTTAGTTAAACATTTTTAATTTATTAATTATTTATTTTAAAAAACACTTGATAAGCTAAAAAAATGCTGAATATCAGAGCCAATAATCATTCAACCCATAGAATATAGTATAATTTACTCTCACTTGTACTGTTGATACTTAACTACATTTAATATCAGATACTGCAAGACTACCTTTATGGATTACTATCACTTTTACCAAAGTCATATTTTAGTACATCACTGATTATATGACCGCTTCAGGTAGCCACATTTCTCATAAAAAAAACATAAAGCTTATAAAACCGGATGCTTTCTTCTAAAATACTCGACCCAACAAATTATACAAGTAAAACTGACACAAGTTGATAATTGATTGGCAACTACTATAAAAATTACATTTTTAGGGCATTTTTCACTATTCTAGGATATTTTAAAAACCAACCAGTGCACCGTTTAGCTCAGTGGGTTGAGCAGGCATCCCATCTACGGAGGCTTTGCCCTCCCTAACCCTAACCCCAGCAGCAGCCTCGGATTCGAGTACTGGCCTGGGGCCCTTTGCTGCGTGCCACTCCCCCTCTCTCTCTCAACCTGTATCCTGTCATGTCTTCAGCTATCCGGTCAATAAAGCCAAAAGGCCAAAAAAATATACAATATAAAAAAAACAACAATCAAAAAATCAATCACTTGAGGGATATAATAATTAGTATTAAGCTAAAATTAACACATTACAAAATAGTTCAAAATGAGCTCCACCTCAACAACTAACACAGTGAAATCTGACTCTTACATTATAATCTAATGATATAAGATAATTAACAAACAGAGGATATATTTTCTGCCATGGCAATTTAAGTGTATTTTCCTAATTATACTTACGTAATAATACTTAAAGGTGTTATTGTTAACATTCAGCTACTAAATGTGGCATTTCAGCCCCCTCCTTCCTTTGCATTCATGTTCCAACACTGCTGTTGTTCAAATTAACTGCTCCCTCAAATGATTGCCAGTTTGTGCACTAGCTAATGTTGCTAACGCTGGCAAACATTAGCTATCATTGCCAACACTACCCAGTCAATGGTTGGCTAACTTTCCTAATGCTCACTAGCAAACGTTAATGTTGCTAATTCAAGCTACCATAAGGTCACTACAGTATACTCGATGCACACTGTAGAACTCAGCTGTAATAATGTTTTTTTTTTCCACAAACTAGCAACAACAAAGACTATAGATCGTTGAAGAAACACTGATACCATGTGATACTAACGTTGTTATACTACTGGCTGACAAACCTTGTTAGCATCTGAAAGCAACCATCAGAATTCTTACAAAAATAAATTAAAAAATGATTTGCCTATTTGTGACTTGTATACTTACAAGTCACGACAGACCTAGAAACCGAACGCTATCAGATTTAGATTTGTAACATAAGCAAGATTCTGACTTTAGGCCACCAGTATTGGATGAAGCTCAATTTGGCAAAAGAATTTAAACATTGGGAAGATCTGCATGCTGTCATATTCACGGTATTTTTAAAATGTACATTTCATATCCAGCATAAAATACTCTGTCCTCTGTCATCAGAAGGGAGATTCATGGTGTTTAATACAAACATTTATAGGTCGCATGGATGAATGATACAGAGACAACCAGCTGGAAAATGATATTGGATGTAACAGATATTTATATATCTGATTCAAGAAAAAAAGTCACATGTCAAGATGATGATAGCTGCAAAATAGACACTGATATAAAAGTCAGATTGATAGGCAGAGTGGAGCAAATAAAGAGTTCATAGGGTCAAATGTCTGAAATGTATCCCCGCAGTGAAGTCCAACACTTGGGTCTTCATGGCCTAATCCACCCCCTCCCCCCTCACCTGGCTGCTTGTTTAGGTTCAGTAACTCTAATTGCTTAACCAGGACTGAGAGTGGTGGTCCATAAGAAGACCCACCAGTTATCACTTTTGCAAGTTAGAAGATCTAAGCGTTGCGATGTGCAAAATGGAGAGTTTATTTGCTGTGTGTTTGTATTCCTATCTTTGTTGGGACTACATATAGTTACCTTTTTATTGAGGACACTTGTGCATTGTGGGGACATTTTTGATCCTGAGGTTTAGACTTGGTTTTAAGGTTCAGGTTGGATTAAGGTTAAGCTTTCAGTGCACTGCACTTAGTGTGTGTGTGTGTGTGTGTGTGTGTGTGTGTGTGTGTGTGTGTTTTTCTTGCATGGGAAACAGCCTTACATGAAAAATGCATCAGCTGGTTGAAATTCAAAGGCAGAAATAGAGAAGCAGAGTAAGGGAGGAGTGTCGGGGTGAAAAGGAGGTCGGTGCGAGAGTATGAATTGCAAAGCTGGCATGCCTCATGCATTGCCATCCAACTAATAAACAAGTCGCGAGATTATCATGTGTTTACTATCGGGCATGTTTGCCTTAACTATTCTGCGTTGCTTTCTCACTCCCCCACCACCTGGCTCCTTTACTCAACTATTTTTCCTTCCTTCCTTCCTTCCTTCCTTCCTCTTCTCTGCCCCTCTCAGCATTACTTTCCCCTCATGGTGGAGCAGCGTGGGCAGAATGGCAGGTTGATGTGTTCAAAGGATTGATAGTCCCTCTTGGCTCCTCTCCTCCTCTCTTTTGCTTACACTGTCCCCCATCTGTCAAGCTGTCATCAGGCTCGCCCAGTCGACCTTGTTAGGGCCACCCCACAGACGCTCACCATGGAGTCCCTGTAGCCCCGATATGTCAAGGGGATGATAAGTGTCCCATTTGAACTGACTAGGCCCAACCATGGGGTGAGAGCCAGTGAGAGTTTTGTCGTGTGTGACTTCAGGGGTATGTGTAGCAATATTTATATTAGTCAAGTGCATGGGAGCCAAAGTAGAGTCAAGTTTCCCTCCCAATGCAGCTGTAATGGCCCCAATGAAAAGCATCTTTTCAACACAAAGAGCCTCTCAGACAAAGGGTCCGGGGATATAGCCTTGACAGACACTTTCATCTTTGCACAGATGACCTTTTGGGATATTTCAAGGATACCATATCTAAATTGACAACAGTTAAAAAATTGTGGGTTATAGATGACACATATCTGACTATGTCATCTGCCTACAAAATTGATTAAATTCTCTTACATTTCAATGGTTGAAGTTCATCGATAAATTAAATTGTGCAAGATTTAATATTGTCCTTAAAGTATTTGTGTCACATCTATTTGTAGTCCTTTGAGACTAGAAATTGTCTCAAATGTCATCAAAGGACAGCAGATTAAGCTGCTGACAGAGTATAAGTACCTGGGGCTTATCATGGATCACAAACTTTCTTAGGATCCACATGGGGATGCTTTTCTACGTGGTGATGTTTTCTAATTAGGTCAGCTGAGCTAATATTTTCTTAGGAGATGTAAAGTTATACCTTAATTTTGTGCTTATTTTACAAACGTGATATTGAAGGCGTCACCTGATGATGTACAATATTGCTAAATATCACACAATTATAATGGAGTCTTTAGAGGCAGTCAGACACCGGTCACCTTAAATATGGTTCAATTTACATGTAAACAAGCCATCTTTGAGAGGAATAAGGTCCCCCAATAACAATTCAACGAAGGCACTTCCTTAGAAGTATCACAGTATAAAGCTGTGTTGTCCTTTGAGGACAGTTTGTTCATTCAGTTTATACAGTCAAAATCAGTTAGTGAAGATTTTTCTTTTTTATTTCCTCTAAACTTTCTTCCTCATAACTACATAGTACACCTTTAATTTGACAGCTTTAGTAGCTAGTTACTTTGCAGATGCCATGCTGCATCAAAGCTAAAGTAGCTAATATTTTAAATGAATCTACCTTATTCACAGTTAAATAATAATAATAATCATAATGATAATAAATAACACGTACACATACAAATATACATACGTATAAATATTTGCAGAATTTACTTTAATTTATACTTGACACTTGAGTACATTTAATAAAATACACTTTTTTAAGACTTTTACTCAACTACTATTTGTATATTGTGACTTAATTTTACCAAAATAATATCTTAACTTTTGCTTTTTACAACACTAGTTAACAATTGTGTATTGATGTAATGATGTATTTATTAATGATTTGATTGCTATCAACTGGGACAGATACCAATTAATACCTGATGTGTACAAGATGCCTGGGATTTTCTGTATTCTGAGTTCACTGATGTTGTGGATAAACATGCTCCTTGGAAAACTTCTAAGGACAAGGGTAAACATTTCCCTTGGATCAGCCCCGAACTTATTAGTC
>OMLP01000360.1:49234-59258 GCA_900302685.1 Spondyliosoma cantharus | reverse complement strand
TAAAAAACAGAACAATGCCAAGCGAACACAGCTCACAGCGGACAGTGGGAGGTAGAGAGTGACACAGAGGTGGAGAGAGGGGTAAAATGAAAAGATCTCATTGAGACGAAGGGCTTCAGATGAGTTTTTAGAGGAGGTGATCTGCTGTGTGTCTACTGGAAAGAGCTTTTATCCAGTTGGAAGAAAATGGGTTGGAAATGCGTCACCAAAGCCAAAATAAAGAGCAGTTAAGTTTCGCTCAAAAGCCGTACAAAAAAGAAACTGGTTTTCTTTATTTCTTTCGAGGCTGGCAGATTCAAATGTACTGTTTTCAGGAATAAATCTGTGGGAGCTGAGTAAATCCAGAAAAGTGAAAAATAAGTCCCGATTTCTTCTGTATTGTACGAAGAATTAGGAGTAAAAGTTCTTCATGAAATACTTTGACAAAACCAGAAAAAAATTTAATGTTTAAACTAGAATTAAGTAAATGTTGATATCAAAATGTAACGGCTATAGAACAATGACACCATCGGCGTTCAGATAGGTTTTCCATAAACTTTGCCTTCATTGTGGTATTTTGTCTCCGGCCAGTTACAAAATCTCCTGGGAAACTGAAGGCTGACAGTCGATCAAGTCAGGCTGGCAGCCTGGCACCAATTCTGTCTAGTGCCAGGCTGCCAGCCTGACTGGATTTCTAACATTTATTTTGCATACTTTGCCTCTAAACTGGGGGGAAGAAGGAAAGATTGACTTGAAGATTGATTTGGTGGCAACACAAGATTGACAAGTTGGTTGTAATCATAACAGACTGTTTAAGAATTTTGTTGTCAACCGGAAAGTCTGAAAATCTGATTAAAAAACAAAACATGAATCTGTTCTCTGTGTTTTCTGACTCTTTGTAGCATCCTTTCAAATATATGTGCTGCACTCTGGATCTGGTTTTTGTTAGACAGTGGTGTCTTTTACACCCATGAGGCTCGGGCTCAGTAGCGTGCATGAAAAATAATGAAAAACATCATCTTCATCATGAAAAAAGACAGAAAGACGGAAGACGAAACACATGACAAAGGGAGAAGAAAACGGGAGAAGACAGAAATCAGTGCGTGAGAATAAAATAATAAGACATTATTATATTATAAATCAAGATCCTTGCATTATGCCCTGGGGAATTCTTGAAAATGTTGACTATGCTCCACCTCGCAATGTTAAAAAGTGTGAGAAAATTCCTGGATCTGCACCAACATTTAATGGGGCCTATTCTGTGCTGAGACCCATCCTCCATCCAAGTTTCGTGGAAATCTGTTCCATATTTTTTTGTGTAAACTTGCTGACAAACCAACAAATAAACAGACTTGGTGAAAACACAACCTCCTTAGCGGAGGTAAATGTGGACAAATGACAGCTTTACTAATGTGATACTAAAAACACAGTTTACTACTGATCCTGTTCAGAGCCCAGCTCATCAACATAACAACGCCTCCAGAGTCGCTTGGTCTTGTTCAAGGACATTTCTGATCCGTCTCGAACCTTCTTATTAACATTTCCCACCCTGCTACTGCCTCTGAGAGCAGAGGCGAGATGGTGGAAACGTGAGAGAGGCCGACGAGCCAAAGGGAGGGTGGCTACGCAGTGAGTTATGGTCTAACACATATTCACACACCCGGGGCTTGAGATGTCCCAGCTCGGGCCGGGCCGCTGCTTTTCTTGGACAGGCATCCTACAACATGGACGCTGCGATGGTGACGCAGATTAGCGACTTCAAAGCCCGCTGCGAGGCTTAAACCACATTACAGAGCCGGCTTAAGATTTGATCTGTCAAAATAAAAGAGTTAATGTTAAAGGCGTACCAAGAATGGCAAGGGTGGATTCCAGAGGTTAGTGCACATGCATAGACACATGTGCAGTGGCTCGGACAGTGTGTACGTTTTGTGTGTGATTAGTGAAATGGATATCTCTGTACTTCTAAGCAGCATGTCTATCAGTGACTACAATTAGCCAGAGGTCATTGCCATGGCCACTGGTGGTCCGTGACCACTTATAGCCCTCTGCCCCCCTCCTCCCCACCTCTTTCTCCCTATCCGTCTCTTTCTTCTCCCTCTTTAGCTATCTCCCTTTCTCTGGATCGGCAACGAGCAATAACTTACGCATTGGCCCGCCGACACGCACCACCAGCCACACAACCCCGATAAGCAAAATGTCTATATCAACTAGTCACCACAACACACAGATGTGGTGTGTTTGCGTGCGTCCGGGGAGGTCCGTATGTAGCAGCTGATCTGTTATTTGTCTCGGCTGGCTGATCTGAGTAATGGCACCGCAGATCAGAGCAACAGGGCCCTGTGGGAGTGATATATCAACCGAAAAACGTCTTGCATGTACACCCACCCTGCCTCCAAGAAACACACACACCCCAGCCTCGGGCCCAAACACAGTAGGCCCCGCAACTCGTTTACTGTTAAAGTTAATGAGGCCTCCAGGCTTCTTCAGACCGGCACAGGGTCGGTGCTCGGCTCAGACTGCCTCCCATGGAGACTGCAGCGAGACAGAGTGACTTTAAAGGGTCAAACGGGGGACGAGTACGAAGACCTGTCTAGTGGTTATCACAAACTGTGCTCAGGCCCCAGTAATCCCAGTGTTCGAGTCATGATAACACAGGAGCTCAGTTCAAAGTCATTTACAGCGAGAGGCCAAGACGTGCTTCAACAAATGTGCATGTAATTGTCTTTGAGTGGGAGGAAAAGGTGTTCATAGGTATTCACTTGGTCTGCCGGCTCTCTGGCATGACATTCATGATCTCCAGAGGATGAAACCTTCAGGGTATCGTTATAATCAGCCAACAGCAGGTTGATATTTTTGGTTTTAGGTGAAATGTCTTGATGACTTCTTTTCATGTTGTCATGGTGCCCAGAGGATGGATCCAATTGTTGGGACAGACTATGAAGGTTCTGGGTCCAGCTTCTGTTGAACTGTGGTTTCTTTTGAGATAATGAGGCCCGGGGACACATCATCATTAGAGGGCAGCAGAAAACATTGTATGAGAGTAAAATAATTAGATGAAATATGGATCTTGGGTCTCATTTCAGAATTTTTCTGATCATGACATTTTTTGTTTGTAGTCGAAATGTCTTGATAACTTTCTTTTGTGTTTTCCTGGTGCCCAGAGGAAGGATACTAAAGACGTCAGTAATGCCAACTGTGCCAAAGTGAAATGTCTCATAAAACAGCCGAACAGATGAATGGATTATCTTGGAATGTGTTGACGTAATTGTCTTTGTGAACTTAGTTGAGCCTTCAACATTTCACTTACTTTGGTTTACCCTTCCTTACAGTAAGCCTCCCTGAGCTGCTGGCGAGGCTGTACACTCAAAGCCTTGTCGGGAGTTAAACAGAACCTAATGTCTATACCGCAGTAATCTAAAAATAATGCCAATACATTACTGATGGCTGTCAGACCTATCGTCACTCACTGAGATCTCCATGACTGAAGAGACCAGGAATTCATCTCCATCAGCAGTTAATTGAAAACGCAGGCTGTAATACAACACACAGTAGTCTATAACCAATCGACCATAAACATACCGAAGCACTTATTACCCAGCTGCATCGTTCCGCTCTATCTCTTGTCGCTTATGTGTCAAACATGGCGGCCCAGCGCCAGGCCATACCACACATGCCCGTTCACACAGACATAAATCCGGTTGTTGTTTTGTTGTTGTTATGTGTACATATGTGGACCAGTGGCTTCTCTGAATGGGCAACAATTGGTCTTTGTGTGAATAATTGGAACAAGGTTATTTCAGCAGTTCTGTTAGCCAATTAGGGTCCAGCTCAGCCTCTCTCTCTCTCGCTCTCTCTCTCTCTCTCTCTCTCTCTCTCTCTGTCATTTCTTCTTCGTCTCGCCAGTAACTCCTCATTAGAGCACTCCAACCATCGATCCCCTTATCTCCCTCTGTTACCCCTTTTGAACCCTCAATTTCCCTTTTCTTTTTATGATCTTGCCCTCCTGAGGTAAATCACCGAACTTACTGTTCCACAGAACTTCAAACCCAAATCCTTATCGTGAAAAAGTTTATCTCTTGGCTCTCTCTGCCAAGTCCAGACCAGACTGTAACGATGTCAGCTGTTTTCTCCCCTGGCTCTCTGCACCCTTTTTCAGAGCACACACGCCTCGCTTTGATCCGGGCCCTGGCACAGGATTGGTGGAATGGAGCAAATATTGACTCCATCTGAGCCAGACAAATCGCTCCTCCTTCCTGCGTTCTTTCTCTTTCACTCTCCTTTGCACCAGCTCAGTTCCCGTCTAATCTGCCATTACCTCTTTCTCTCACATTCCCTTTCATCCCCTTTCTGCTGCAGCCATTCTTTTCACTCCCTTTGTGCCCCCGTCTGTCAGCCTCCCTCTCCTCTCTGCTCCAGGCTTCTCAGGATGTCTGCACTGTCGGGTCAGGGCTCCCCTCCTCTTCTCTGCTAAGTTAGGTGCCTTTATGGATGATCAATCTGTGGCTTTGTCTGTTCCACTGTAAGGCTTAAAACACCTGCATGTGCTGCATGTTGAACTACATGCTACTGCCTTAAGCCTGGAACATACTTTTGTGTCTGTGAGTCATCGAACATGCACAGGCAAAGTGAGAAGATGTTCATGGAGGCATGTAATGTTCATATGTGCTGCAGCCGGCTGCCACGTTAACTAGACTAGACTACACAACAAAACAGAAAAAACAATGTAAACGGGAAACAGCTTTTAAAATAAATGTAAAAATAATCTTTTGGTGTCTTTTTTCTGCTTCCATGCAACCCCAATTCGATTAGATAAACAGCTGGTCAAAGCATGTTTGATGTTCGGGACCATAGACATCGACTCTATGTAATTGAGCTCTTACAGGTGCAGACACCGGACACCATCAAGACACCCACGAGAATAAAGCTGGAGTTAAGCTACTGCAAAGATCAATGTAAATGTCTCTGTGACCCTAAGCAGAGAAGGGTGCAGTGTTGGGCAAGTTACTTGAAAAATGTTACAATATTATTGTATGTGCAGAGTAATGCGTGACACTACGTTTGTGTTGCTTTCACCAAAATAACAGCAGTTTGTTAAAGTATGTATGGCTTATCATAAAATTGATGGGTTAACATTGTTTGGCCACTTAGTCTCTGTTGACTACGAAACATTTTGCTGTAATTCAAAACGTATTGATCATTACTTTTCTTGTGTTCTGCGAACAGCTGCATTTAGAAAACAAGTGAAAAAAAAGACGCCCCTCACTGCAGAAAACTGTGCTCCGTCTGACTGCCGGAGCAGATTGGCATTTCATGTCGTAGGCAGCAAACACAACAAAAACAAACATATCCATCAACACTGGGTAGAGAGATTTGAAAAAATGTCTCCTGTCGGAAGAAGTTATGTCTTTGTTTTAAGACCAAAGTTGGATGAAAGTGAGGGATGGACAGGACAAAAATCACAACTGGGATTCATTTAGGAAAAACCCTTCTTGACCCCTTTGATCAGTGGACCATCACGGACTAAATAAATATAAATGATCGAGGAGGGGAGTGGTGGTAGAGTGTTTCCGTCTTTTTTACTTGCCATGCCAGCAAATTCCAATTAATTGCTCCCCAGTTCCTCTGATTTCTGCTCAATGAACTGAACAACTGAATCGTGGAGAATCTACCCATTCTTACCATGTATATCACGCACATACTGACAACAGTGAAAACATGTGTATTGTTAATAGCCAGCTTAACCCAGTGGGTCTGACCAGGACGCTAAACATCTGTTAACACTCAGGCGGTAACACGTTACTGGATGTAGGTACTGTAATAATATTACTGCAGATCCTATTAGACAGGTGTTATATTACTCTGTTACTGCTTGCTGTAACCCCCAACACTGGAGGGGTGTTAGTAACTATACAGCTGCAGATCAAGACATTTCACTTAAAAACACATCCTCATGGTAGTGCAATAGAGGAAAAGTCAGGGATACATCGTCTGGGGACCATGAATGTCTAATTCCCTGGCAGTCCATCCAGTTGAGGAGGTATTTCAGTTTGGACCAAATTGCTGGAAGAACATCGCCATCTTGAGAGCCGAGACATTGGCTTATAATAGCAGATTTCCAATGATGAGGGTAATGCATCTCATTAGTGCGTCTTTAATTGGTCTTCCCCCGGTCTCCTCCGTGCTCACTTCTTTCATTCTTCACCTTCACTTCGTAATGCATTCTCATATAAAATAGAAGTCTTGAGACTTTTTTTCTGAAGCCAAGAAATCCTGGATGACATCAGATGCTTTTTTTCTCCTTAAACTTTGGAAAACTCCCTCCAGAGCCAGTGACTGTTTTTACAGGCTGAACGGCACTAAGCTGAACTTTATGTGTAAAATGAGTGAAGTGCCCCTTTGAATTAATTTGTTTAAAAACAAAAACAATCCCAAATTAAATCAAAAGCTCCTTTCTATCAGTTATATCTCTGCAAATAAAAATCCCAGCCAGATTCATCCTCTGCAGAAGACCCAGGACAGGAATACATCATGAGCTCCGACCAGCTGTTGTGTGAAGGGGCCCGAATCTCTGCACAACAGAGATGCAGGACTGGATAATAATGCAGGACTGTGAGAGAGGCCCCAGTCAGTTCCGTTGATACTGTGCCTGAATAGAGCATATTCTCACACAAATTTGCATTTAATCAAATTACCAAATAACAAATGAAACGTGAATCCGGGGCCCCTGGGTATTTGGGGCCCTAGGGCAGTGGACATTGCTTGGTTTGAACTGTAATCCAACCTCAATAGAAACAATTCTTCCTAAATGTTATCTGAACTCAATGTGGAACTCTTTATTTGAAAGTCTGGAAAAAATAAATCAGTATCTCAGAGAGTTTAATTCATGTGTGCATACAGAGAAAATATTGTTTAAAGGAATAGTAATAACCTTTTTATGAATCAAGCTTATTTGCTTTCTCGACCGTAGTTAGATGAGAAAGTCGACTATCACAGCCAACACAACCCACGGTCAATCAACACCAGGCGTTTACACATTTAGTTTTTTGGGTGGATGATCAAACAAGACACTTCTTCATTAGTGAGTTTAAGAAGACAGAGCCAGGCTAGCTGTTTAGGTCTGTATGCTAAGCTAAGCTAACAATCTGCTTGCTCTATGGCTATATTTAATGGAAATACACTAGAATGGTATCAGTCTTCTCATCTAAACCCACAAGACAGTGAATCATTATACATCCCCATTCCCATTGTGGACTATTCCTTTAAAATCAAAAAGCCATCAGGCCTGCATTTAAAGGGTAACTCCACCAATTTTACGTATTAAAGTGTGTTTTGGAGGTCTTGGAGAGTACTACTGCATATGATCATGTTCTGTCTTTGATTGGTTTTAGATGTGAAGATTCATAACACTCTCATATCTGTCTGTTAACTATAAGGCCAGCTGATGGTTAGCTTAGCTTAGCATGAAGACTGAAAACAGGGGGAAACAGGACTCACTCACTCTGTCCTCTAAAACTCACTAATTTAGCAATGTCTTGTTTGTTTTCACACATGCAGTAGTTCTCCCCAAGACCTGTAAACACATGTTAATGCTTACAATTGGTGGAGTTACCATTTAAACAATGAATCTTCTTGTTCGTATATCTGTAATGTAACTTTAATCCAAGCACAGTACGTCTTAGGCAACGGGATATGAGTTTATTTTTAATAATCAGAAGTACTGGCATACACATGCACAAACACACAAACACACACACAAACATTTGGCTTAGCTTGTTTTTTGTTTCTAGAAAATAGTTGTGCAACTACAAATAAACTCTCCGCCACACATATCAAAGTTCAAAGATATTGAGAAGGAAATCATTATACATCAATCATACACACAAACAATTAGGAAATAACTGAGTTTCAACATTTGACACATGCCCTGAGCCACATCTACGTCAAGGGGTTTTGGCCATGCACTCCAGCACCCCTCTCACGATCCCTCCTCTAGCCTTGTATGAACTGACCGCTCTATCTCTAATTCCCTCAGCCCGGTTTAAGTTACACTACCCTCCAAAAGCAGGAATCCTGAAAACAACCTGCAGGTCAGCGTATGAGGTCAGCGCCTCCTCCTCTTACTCCCCAAGGCTGCACTACTAGTCTGTGCCGAGCATACTGAGTGGAGGAAAGGGAGAGACTGATTATCCAACATGGACTGGACATTAATGAATATGTGCACAGTAGATCATGTCGGGCTGAATTTCTGAATGAATATTCTCTGGGAAAAGAAGCAATCATTTGATCTAAAGATGAACTTTCTGTTCTGCCAATACGCTTTTATTATTATTCCATAATTGTGCCGTGATAGATGATCATGTCTGCAACCATCCAGTAAATATCACATCAATTAGACTTCTCTTACATCCAGACTGTTATATAATGAATCAACTCTCACAGCTTAATTTGTATCTTGGACGTCTTTTGAGTCCCACCCTCAGATTTTTCTGTCAGATTTTCTCTCAACTACTCTGTGATTTCTTGGGTCCGTCCGGGTACTTTTTTGCAAAAATCCAAGCAGTATGGGATACCAGAGCACGGGCGTTATCCACATGCATTGGCACAAAGTCATCAGAGCAAATTCAAAACTGATGCTTGCCTCCCAAGCCTTCCGTTCTTCACTCTTCCTCATAAAAAAACAACCCTTTTTACAGTTAGTTGCTGCATGAAGAGTGCAGCGACTGTAAATATTTGTAAATTTACTGAGGGGTTTGGTTTATTCTCCCCGCAAAAAGAGTCAACGTGACCTCTGACCTTCCCCTGAACCCATAAATGCCTCCCTCTTGAGAGTGATTCAACAGGTTGGTTAGAACAATAAACCGAGTGCCTCTTTCAAACAGAGGCTCTTCTGCTCCCTCTCCTCTCTAGGTACCCTGCTCCGATGAGAGCAGGATAGGAAATCAGGTCAGCAGTGTGTTGAGCATAGCAGACATACTTGGGAGCAGACTGAGGCCAGGCAGAGACTGTAAACTACTGTGCTGAGTTATGAGTTATCTGTGCGCCTTTGTGAGCGCAACTTCACCAGCCCAGCGTGAGTGTGTGCACGCAGGAGCATCAAGTGCAAGCGCAACGTCCAAATCAAAGGTGCAAACTGCACACCGGCGGATTAAAAGTGGAGACGGTCTGACGGGTAGAGAGAGCAGCCAGATCAAATAAGGAGCAACATACCCCAAAAAAACCCTCTCTATATAAACTGAGAGCTTAAGCAGTTACTGGACCCAGAAGAGCGGGGGGAAAGGAAAGGAGAGACGGAGAGGGAGTTGGCGAGTGGGAATAAGAGTCGAGCCCGTCAGGCCAGGCAGCGCGGGTGGGCTGAGGTTTTGGGGTCGAAGTAGAAAGACTTTCTGACAACTTCATTCCGCTGTTTAACATCTAAAAGAAGGAATTTTTTTTTGTTTGATTGTTGCTCGCCGCAGCAAACAAGCCAACGAGTTCCCACCCAGCTGCACAGAGCTGTGATTTTTTATGTGCTCTAGTGCTGCACTGCTGTCATGTATTTGCATGAAAAACATTTACCCCCAGCACACCTGTTGAACAGAGTAAACAGGCCAAATGATCGAGTGATATTCCCTCAGGTGGTAATTTACAAGCCCCAATCCAAACATCACCAGCTTAAACACACAAAGACATGCACAGATGAGCTGGAATCTGAATATGGGAGGGAGTATACTATTAGTGAAAGCATGTCAAAGAGTCCCAATCAGTGTGTGTGTGTGTGTGTATGTGTGTGTTTAGAAGAGGTCAGCGGAGGGTCTTGCTGGGTCTCTGTCACTTTTTGGCTCCGAGCCCCACAGACCTCCTGTTATTGTTTTCAGTGGCTTCACTTTCTAAGGCCGCCCTGGCACTGATCACATTTCTCCCTCTCTCTCTGCTCACACACTCTCTTTCTTTCTTGCCCCTACTCTAAACACACGCGCACACACACACACACACACACACACACACACACACACACACACACACAAAATGCATGAGCACTGACCACATACACACACACACACACACA
>OMLP01000360.1:27949-49214 GCA_900302685.1 Spondyliosoma cantharus | reverse complement strand
GTTCATCACTTGCAGCCGCTAATGACTGGTTAAGAGAAGCAGTCAATAAAACAGGTTTATTTTAAATTATTGAATTGGCAAGTCATACATGTACAGGCTGATGTGTACAGTAGTGTCGCAAGATAAGTGACAGACGGATACACACACAGAAACACATACACACACACACACAAAATGCATGAGCACTGACCACATACACACACACACACACACACACAGAGGGGTTATTTATAACAGGGTGGAAGGGAAAGGCAGCTCGGCCACACAGGGCCTATTTTGGGAGGGTGAGCCTTCAATCAGTCAGGCTGACAGTTTCTCAGTGATACCAGGAGAACAATACAGAGCAGCATGTTTATCTTCCTCCTGGCCTGGGTCACCGTCACCCTGCCTCCTTCCAGGAAAACTGGACCTCCAGGACAACAGTGATCTCAAAATCTGTCACATTGCAACCGCCATCAGGTTCCAGAAATGCTTTTCCATTTGGAAATGCTTTCTCAAGCCAGCCCTGAAAATTTTAACTCTTAGATAGTTCCCTATTACACAGATATTCAAGACTGACAAAGAAAAAAAATTGTGAAAACAACATTTTTAGGTATTATTCATAAAGAGTCTAACACTCGAAAAGCCAATGGATATGCTTTATCTGCTATGTTTAGTCCAAAAAAAAAAATTGACAATCTACAAATATTTCATCATGAAAATAATCATTGGTTGAAGCCCCAGTCAACTACAGCCGAACAATCACCAACTCCAAACACGTTTGGATTCAAATGTTGCTAAATCCTGATTGGTGCATATAGGTATGTGACATCACATGTTCACAACCACTTCAATCATTTACATTTAGCAGACGCTTTTGTCCAGAGGAACTTACAATAAGTACATTTGTCAAACCAGTGAGAAGAGCACAGAGAAAGATGAAAGTACAGTAATATCTACCATGAAACAAGCCCAAACTGTTTTAACTCCAGCAGAACACAGTGCACTCATACAGAGCCCCATCACTCACAATAAAGCCTGATTGAGAAAGTATGTTTTCAGGGCCTTTAACTTTTAATGGATGGACGGTTCTTTATGGTTTTCCCATGAGCTCTCCTCTCTTATATTACACTGCTGTCCTAAAGATATCCATCTCTGCCTCCCTGAACGAATCCTCTTTATTGTCTCTCTATATACTGATGACTGCCCCCACGGCAGCTTTCTCTTTCTGTGAACCCCTTTAGCTAAAAATAATTTCCGATGAACTCTGTGCGACTCCGCCAGTTGAATGAAGGATTGTTTTGTGTTTTTGTGTGTATGTGTGCAAAGAGGAGATAGGAGAGGGGGCTGCGGTGAGGTGAGGAGGGTGAGGGGAGCCTGATATTGTAATCTATTAGGCAAAGATATGAGTGTTTACGGGAGCTAATGGACTGTGTCATCACTACGCAACTACTGTGCAATGCTGGCTGGTCTCTGTGCTGTCTGGGCCGTATTTTATCCTCTCGTTTTGGACAAAGCGTACAGCAGAGCCTGCAACATGGATTACCATAAATACTAATATGACTTGATATCAGGAATAAATCAGTAAGAGAGAAGGGTGTAGTCTTATGGGCCAATTCATCTGAATAATAAATAATTTTTCTTCTTGCCCCCTTCGCTGTGCAGATATGTTTGCCTGCGTACATGTACAGCAACATCTCTTTCCAAAGTCATTCTCCTCATCATTCTGGAATTTCCACGTACCTCAGTGTGTACAGTTTCTATGTTACTTCCCAGTGAAAAAAACTGTTCGGTGAGGTTTAACAGTAACAGGAACACTTTTCTGGAGAGAGATGCTGCTGTTGAAGTTTTACTTAAACTAGTGGCACAGCTCCTGGGACTGTCGGTCTAGAAATGTTTGTTGGTCGACTGAAATATCTCAGTAACTATTGGACGGATTGCCAAGGAATTTGGAGCACACAGTCATGGTCCCCAGAGGATGAGTCTTACTGACTATTTAGTGATCCTCTGACTTTTAGTCCGGTGGAAAAATGTTGTTCAACGTGAATAATCTCAACAATGAATGGACTGATTGTAAGCAACTGCATCCTCTTTGGCAGTGATGGAATGTGACTAAGTACATTAACTCAAGTTTGAGGTACTTGCACCTCAAACCTTGGGTACAAGTATACTTCAAGACTTTAAACACAAGTGCTACCTGTATGGGCGACTTTCACTTTTACCAAATATTGTATGTTTTATTTTACTGAAGTATGACTGTTGGGTTTGATTTTCCATCAAATACCGCAATCAGGTCAAAATGTCCAGTGGCCCCTATGATCAAATACCTGCAAAATGACATTCCCATGAGCCTCAGCTGTACTTTGTATTTAGTGCATGCTAACATGCTCAGCTGGGGAAACTTGTAAATACACCAAAACATAAGCATGTCAGCATGCCGATGGTCATTTAAGCAAAAGCTCTGCTGCGCCTTAGTGCAGACTTACAGAGCTGCTAGCATGTGACTGTAGGTGCCTGTTTTTAATGTTTCATCACTGTGAGCACCGCCAACTAAATTATATTAGCTTCCATTATATTAAGGCACTAGAAGAACTCCCAGATGCTTATCTCAAAACCTCCGTCTTAAAACCCGGAGTATCTGCATGCCTAAATAAGCTGCATGAGATTTGTTTTATTTGGCTGAACTGGCACTTATACATCACACTGTTGAGCCTCAGGTCTTATGGTCTTCTGTAATTCCCCCCACCTCGCTGCATTACAGCCAGTTAAAGCCTTTCAAGAAGTAGGAAGGGTTCAGAGGCACTTCCTCTGTACATAAGCTCCATTCTTGAGAGTATTAATGGACGCCATTACATATTTTAGTTAAATCTGAGCTTGACCTTGTTTCAGTCTGAGGTGACCTTAGTCTGGCTTATAGTCGAGGCCTCCTCATGAACCTACCTCACCTTTCCCCTCCGGAAGAACTAAACACAGTCCTGTCCACCCGCTTCACAGCCAGCTTTGTTGAAGGGGTCTTTTTTGTCCAGTCGACTCAGTTCATTCTCTCGTAGCCGACACCTCCATCGCCCTCCGTGTCACTGTTGTGACTGATGTCTTTTCCATCCTGCTGCCCTCTCTCAATTAAAAAGGGAAAACTTCCAATCCTTTTGGCCTTTGCCTTTGACTTGGCTGTTTCCACTAAACACACATGAAAACACACAGCCCTGACACGGCTGCTCCCTCTCCTATTTTAGTCAAATCCCCCTCCGTATCCTCCCTTTCTTCCAGTCTTTTAAAGGTATGCCTGGTTTTCTATTCTGATAAAATGACAGAGGCTTACGTAAGCGGGAGGTTCGCATATTTAATGTCATTTAGCAAACAAATTGCAACTGTAGCTGAGAAATGCTGATGTTAGGATGATAGTGATCTTAAAATAAGACAGACTTATCAGGGAATGCCATTAATGGATAAAACAACAAGTAAGAAACAATCTTTTATAGACTTTTATTACCAACTATAGCAGCCACCTCTCCAGTATAACAGCTTTAACATGTAAAACAGACACAAATTACATTAGTGACTCATTATTTCCATCAAAATTCGTTCAGGTTGCTCCTGGTGTCTCGTAGCTGTACGAGGGATGTCAGCACCTCCTCTGTCGGCCTCTTCCCCAGCTGTTTGCCCCCTCTGCTCCTCACATTCACTGTTCCGCTCTCACTCTCCTTATCCCCAACAACTGGACAAACACACAATGATAAAATGTTCTAGTCAAAGTCAGGAATGAGGACATCAATTGTACGGAATGAGGAGGCTTTAGTATAATAAGCAGACACAGTTTCGTCGTAGTGATCTTTACCAAATATGTAGTTGTACTGGGCCAGCTGAGCAGAGCGAATCTTCTTATTTAAGGTTGTTCCCTGATCGTCGTTCAAATCAACCATGAAGCCAGCATCATGGAACTGACGGACCACCTTAAAAGAAGAGAGGCACTTCTTTAAAGATTGTATCTGTGCTGAGCTTCTCACATCAATGAGCAAATTAAGACTGACAGAGAGATTTAAAAAAAAAAAGCAGAGAGGAAGCACACTGCTGATGTACAATAAGGAACTCTTCATCATGCACTGACCTGTTTGGCATATGACTCACTGTTGCCCCCCACAGGAATCACCATGACCTGCGCCGGGGACAACCACAGTGGCCTGGGTGAGGTAGAAAGAAGAGGTAATGTAACACAGCAGCTTAATAAAAAAAATGTTTTTTTAAATCCATGTGATCATAAAACGGCTTATCACCATTTTCCTCCAAAATTTTCAGCCAGTATAGCGATCATTCTCTCCAGTGATCCCAGCACTGCTCTGTGGATCATCACCGGCCTGTGTAGCTGACCGTCACGACTGAGGGAAACAAAAAGGTTATGATTTGGTGGTTAGAGTTTAAAATGTCGTTCAGCAGATCTGTTGCACCAGTGTAGTAAAATATTTGGATCCTTTGTCCCACATTTAGATTGAACATGATGGAAAGGTTATGACTGTGCTTATGTTTTTTTGTTTTTTTTGAGTGTTTGGCTGCAAACTTATTAATGATCCAGTGGTTGGGAAACATGGGCTTAGACAGGAACTTGATTCAACTTTGTTGAAATGGAAAATAAAAAGAAGACCTTGATCAACATTAGCTTAAATAAGTAGCATTTACCACACAGTGCAACACTCCCAATCATACAAGTCAGCGGACTGAGAAGCCTGAGTCGTGTTTGTACAAAAGCAGCCTGCTACTGAGTCCACAGAAAGGATAAAAGAAGCAGAATAGAAATGTTCACTTTGTAAGTTAATAAGACATAATATCAAAAATGTCTCTCTGCATTGGAAGCGTGTCCCACACTGTTCCATGTAAGCATACTTTTGACCCACAATTGGTTTGTTGGAGTCTAGTAACCCTACTCACTCCTAAATAGAGTAGTCAAAGACACGTTGATATAAGGAGACGATGGGGGTAGGGAAGACTAAGGTTTAAGGCAAAAACAGGGAGCAAACTCACCTGAACAAATAAATTCAATAAAGGACTATTGTCACAGTGACGTTAAGACATGTGCCATTTTAGCTTGAACAGTTACAGGAGATCATACACAGCAGGGACGTGAGTTTATCAGACAGACACGAATATGCTACAAAAGTGGCAACGGTCACATTTAAATCACAACAGATGTAGGAATGTTTAAACGTTTGAGAGTCAAATGCAGAAATCTATAACTCACCCGACGTACTGAAGGTCAAATCTGATTGGCAGCTGGAAATCCAACTGGATTGTGGCACACTGGTGTTGTCTGCCAATGGCATCTTTGATCTGAATGTCAATCTGCGATGAGAACATGTAGTGAGTGCGTTCGCATCAAGCTTCACTTTTCAAGTCAAGATCAACAAATTTTGCCTTCAGAGCTTGCACGCTGCAGGGGACAAAGTGCATTTTTTGTGGACAGGAACAGTTACAGAGCGGCTTTCCAAGTGAAGCTGATTGAGCTAATTGTGGCTAACTCACCCTAGCTAGAACACTGTGAGGAATGTTTGTTTGTTTCATGGAGTGTGTCGGTGTGTGTATAACCCCACCCTGACTTGACCTAACTCCACACTCCCTGCCTCCACATGAGCTCCATCCTTTAACATCTGCCTGAAGCTGACTTCCTCCTGATCCAGCCTGACTTCTTGTTCAAGTAAAAGTGAAAAATGAAATCGCCTCAAAGAAAAATAAAGGTCATCCTCTGGTAATGTCCACTTTCATGAGACGCAAGTAGCTGCTAATCTCCTTTGAACATCCATCAAATTTCTGTCACAATTGTTGCTATGGTCGAGGACATTGTGAACTGTATCATTTAATGTTCAGATGTTTATCTGTGCAGAGACAGAAAAAAAACAAAGACCTCTGTGTCACCCTCTAATACGCAACATGACACCAATAAACTGATCCTGGAGCAATCAGTTTAAGATGGAAAATTAAATTGTGAATACACACTATTTTTAATAGAAGTATGCAGTAAAGTATAAATATGATTAGCATAGCTTAGCATGAAGACCAGAAACAGCTATACTGGTCTGTATACTGTATATTTGTATAATGTCAGGTGGCCGTTGGTGTCATGAAAGTTGCCTTTTAAATAAAATGTATTATATTAGTATAAAATCCATTTACCAATTTAGATGATATAACCTGTTTGTTGCCAAGCTTCCAGCAGAGACTTGATTTTCTAAGCCCTAACCAAACTTTTAACATATTTGTCGCTGAATTACTGTGCATAGAAAAAAATCTTAGGATTTTAAGATTTGCTTATATTATCAAAAAAAGTGAATGCACATTGTTATTATGGCAAATTATTTTCTGTAGCCCCTGATTAAGGCATATTGTCCTCAGTGATGTAACTGTTTATCATTAAGTGTAGATATCTAATTTCTTTGGTGCATATAATAAAGTATTTGATTAATTTTTGGTTTTTCATTTGATTAGAATAATTTCTGTTTGTTAACATGCTGGAAGCTTCAACAGTATAGGAATGTCCATAACCTGCTGATTATCTGGCTTTCCGATTTTCAATATCAGAATATGAGAAGGGAAAACAAAACAAAACAAAACAAAAAAACAGCAGAGATCACTATGCTTGTTTTACATTTCGGTGTTTGTAAAGAACACAACTTTGGAAGTAGCAGCAGGCAGATGTTTCCATCAATGAACAGTTCTGTACTAGCTGTTTGGCCCTGTTCCCAGTCTTTGTGCTAAGCTAAGCTAACCCTAACTTTATATTTTAGAGTGGTGAGAAAAGAGAGAGGTCTAAACCTTCTTGTCCAATTCTCCGAAAGACAGTGAATAGTGTATTTCCCAAACTGTCGATTTATTCCTTTGACCCATTAAAACCGCGGGCGCCCATTAAAATGCATTCTGAAATTAAGGCAATCTTAAAGGTTTTCTGAAAAACTTCACATTCACTAAAACTTTTATATCTCAGCCACTGCAGCAGACAGAAACTTGAAAAAACAAACAACTATTAAGAGGTCAAGACTTTGGCTGAAATTATTGCCACCGCTCTAATGATGATTAACAAATCATAATTCAGTTCTTCAGTCTCATGTCATGAAATTAACAACATCCAAAACACACTCATGTCGCATCAGGCTCTAAAAGGAGAAACATTCAAATATTGCATCTGGTCTTAATGGGTTAAAATGGCTTTCAGCAAATATTAAAACACTGACAGCGAATTAAGTGATCAGACAACCCAACATGTTTTGGCTGCTGTTAGCCGATACAGTGATGAACAGTGTGTGGAAATCAGTTTCCTTTACTGTGTGCTGCCCTTCCCACTGACCTTTGGTCCATAGAAGGCTCCGTCTCCTGCGTTCAACTCCCAACGTTCACTAAACTGCTGCAGACTCCTCTCCAACTGCTGCACGCACACACACACACACACACACACACACACACACACACACACACACACACACACACACACCATAAAGTACAGTAAGTAAGTAGGTGTAGCAGATAATCGAAATAGATTAATGTACATTACGGCCATCATGAGAGACTTTCTGTGTGTGTGTGTGTGTGTGTGTGTGTGTGTGTGTGTGTGTGTGTATGAGGGAGCTTGGAGCCATAATGTTCAATTACACTCAATTGAATCAGTTTAAATTGCCGCTGTGCCCATTTAAATGCGTCCACTGGGATTTAGAGATATACATCTGCCCAGCGGCCCGACACAGAGCAGCAGATCCCTGCTGGAAAGTACCACTCACATAACTGACTGGTTAAGTGGATATCTTTACACCGTGTCCTTCTGTTTAAGGGAGACTGTTTTTCTGTAGCTGTGATTAACAGGGTCCATTTGAACAGCTGGGCCTGTCTACGCAAGGGTTTTGGCATACCGCATTATGATAAAGCGTGTGTGTTTACCTGCTCTGCATTATCCCACTGTTCAGGCTCCCCAAGGCACGGTGTAGGACGTGTAGACAGGAGGCAGTGGAAGGAAAACCCAAACACTTGATACACACTCCTCACAAAGTCCAAACATGCCACAATCTCCTCTTGCAGCTGGAAGAAAGAATGAACAAAGTTGAGGACGTAAAAAATGTCAATAATGACACAAAGAGAAAAGAGTTTAAATTCCAGCCAGGATAGGAAAAGAAAAATAAACCTGCCTATGTATTCACTGTAAAGCCCAGAGACCTCTCGAGATTAAATTAGTATTTCTTGAGCTAACAGAGTGATGATTATCATGTGACTAAGATCTCTGAATTAACAGGATGCCAGAGAAGGCCTGGGAAGGTTCCAGGCAACTATGCAGGGGGATTACATAGACTGTGCAGCCACAGAGATGCACATATGGAGGTGTAATGTTTGAACAGGACAAAGACCTTCATTCATTCAGGCTGAGGCCTCCTGGAATGTCTCAGGAGTTATTTGTACAGCCCATCTAATCACAGTAATATGGCTCCACGTGTGTCACATTCACAGTTTCTACCCCGCTTCATACTATGCAGAGGTATTAGAAAAATCTGCAACGAAAACAATACATGCATGTTTATATGTATACCTGCTCAGGTGTGCAGAAGATGTGAGCGTCATCCTGGCAGAACCTTCGAACACGAGTGAGACCTCCCAATGCCCCGGAGAGCTCATTACGATGCAGCGCCCCGAAGTCGGCCCATCGCAGAGGAAGCTCCTTCCATGAGCGAACGCGCTGCTCAAACATGAGACTGAGCACAAGAAAGAAGAGTGAGTTGCTGCTTAGTTTCCATAAAGATACTAGAGTACAGTGACATGTGTGTCAGGGTGTACAGGTAAACAAGACTGATTTTTGGACAAATCATGAATTTCTCATTCAAGAACTGCAGGTGAGTATAAAGGTAAGTAGCATATATGTGGATCTACATTATGTCAAGAGTCAAGTACAAGCATGTATAAGGCAAAAAGGTTTCAGTTGTAGGTTTAAAGATTTGTAACATCAGACTTTCATGCATTAAAAGTTGGATAAATTAAATTAGATAAAAATGTAACTTTAGGACAATTTAATGAGTTTTAAAAGGAAACATATCATGCTCATTGTCAGGTTAACAATTGGATTTATTCTGTCTTAAACACTCCGTCTCTTAAAGCCCCCCCCCCTCTTGAATTACGTTACCTTTGATTGGTCGGCTCACACATGTCTGACCCAGCACCACTAACAACAAAGCAGCTGTGCTAAATCAAGTCTTACGTGCCAAAGTAGCCAATAGGCTTAAATCACATGAATGTGTGATGAAACAAAATTCCGTTGGTACTGACTAACTTTCAAAATCTCTTACATGCACACGAACCTATGTAACAATGAACCAATGAAGGAAGGAACAAACAAAAAAGCATAATAGGTCTCCTTTAAGTGACTACGGTTGATTCTTGGCCCCTTGTGACAAAAGGTGTACGACACCAGAAGCTGCTGTTGTAAAGATCTTTGCTAGATCATACCGGTGGCGCGTGCATTTGTTTTGGAAGCAAGTGATGGAGAAACCACAGGATGGATCGCGGTGAGGTAATGTATCTATATGATTTTATATGTGATCTCACCCGAGCACAGGCATTAATCACTGTATAAAAATAGCAGTCTTTTCGTGGATGGTCTTGTTTGCTAATACAGGTCATTTACAATCATCAGGGGAAGCACAAGACTTTTTAATAACACTTAAAAGTTCCTCGTAGTCACTTTAAGGCCCAAAATTCACTGCGAGTGTTTACCAGTGTGCAGGACAGTTCATGGGTTTCAGAGCGTAGGTCTGAGAGCCCTCGGATGTCACAGTGAACATGTTCTCGCTGTAGTGCTCCCAGTGGCCCGAGCGTTCCCATAATGCAGTGCTGTACAGGGTTGGGGTCACGACCTCTGTGAAACCTCGCCTTCGGTATTCACTCTTCAAGACGACAGGAAGGAAGGAAGGACGTGTGTGACAATGAGTGCAGGACGGGGTCAGACTTTCACAACAGTACAATAATTGAAGGCTAACAAGAGCAATATCCTGACAGTGATATGAGCATGCACATCCCCAGGATACAATCAACACAGCTCATATGTTGTGTTTATGTATTGTATGTACACTTTTATGTACTGTCTGTGCTTGTGTGTGTCCCCGATATGTTACCATCGCCAATATTACATTTCTGACCTAACGAAGGAAACATTCACAGCCTTTTCTAATGGTTATAGTTGGAGCCTGCATAATTAGATTAAGTCCAGTTAATTGAGTTTTATAAGCAGTGCTGAAGAGACTTGTAAAGTTTCAGCTCATTTTAATTGGTCGCTGCATTTTCTAACACTGGAGAGATTCAATGTGACAAAGTGTGCAGAGTGTGTAGGGTTTCTCTTTCATTCAGGCAGTTGGGTTATATGCAGTAATACTATAGTCACTCCATTGTAATTACGTTCCTCCTATTACACCAAAGCCAAGCAATGGCAGACGTGTTCAACTAACATAAGTTAGGAGACACACAGACACACACGTTTAATCCAATCACAATGGCAATTTATCCATGATCCTTGGTCTTTCCTATGTTTATTCTATACTCAGTGGGCGATATAAGATAAGGATGTCTCAATCCTAAGAAAATATTATGTGTCATATTGATTAAACTTGATTTACACAAGTTTAACGTCTTCTCGATGTAGTCTGATGAGGTTTATGATCTGCTGTGTTCTACTTTTTCCTGTGTTTCCAGCACGTTTGTGATGACGAACGGGACAGGGGGACAAGAGGGAAAATATGAAAAGCAAACTTGTCCACTGTGAAAGGAGTTAATAGCTGATTATTAGCAGGTTTAAAAAAACTCACAACTTATTTTGGTGTAAAAGGCTGACCATGGTCTGGGTCCACAGCCCGACAGTGGTTTTTCTATTTCAACTCCCCTGTGATACTATTTCATTTATTAATTTCAGTATTTGTAAGTCCTCTCCAACAATGGTAAGTACAACCAAACTTGTGTGCCGAGTGGTGTTTCAGTTTATATAATATACTTTGCACCAATGGTTTATCTGCTGGTCTAATATGTACACCATAGTCTTCCATAAACCTAGGGGAAAAGAAAACAGTATTCTCTTTTAACTCTACTATTACAGGCTGTAGTCAGTGATTGTGAGTGCATATTCACCTTAATGAAGTCAGTAAGTGTGTTGTAGATGTGGGCTCCTTTAGGCAGGAAAAAGCAACTGCCTGGACTGACGTCATTGAAGAAGAACAGATCCTGGTCCTGTGCAAACACATGTTCACAGGGCATTTATGATCAGAAAACCCTTCTTTACCCATTTCCTAATTTAGATTTCGTCTTACCGTCCCGATGCGTCTGTGGTCCCTCCTCCTCGCCTCCTCCTGTTCCCTCTCCCACTCCTGCTTGTCCTTCTCACCTGGAAATGCCACACCTAGGAGACGAACCAATCCCGAGGACTCCGTCTGATTGGCCAGGGTCACGGTTGACCGCTGGGATGACACGGATCGAGGAGATGATGGGGGAGAAGAGGGAGAGAGAGAATAATGAATGAACAAAGAGGTGGCAACAGAGAGAGGGAGTGTGAGGGCCAGCCAGAAGAGGAAGGCTGACAGCACATCTGATGGATGGCAGTGTGTTTGTAAGGGCCGAGAACAGGAAACTGGCCTCTGACAAACACAACATCCTGCTGCTGATATTTCCAGCCTGGCTGCCATGGAATCCCAGTCTGTCCAGTGACAGACTAGTTATGGAAATTCCTCCCTCTCCCTGGATCAATAAAGACGAAGGGAAATTCCATTAACACAGCATGTGTCCCAGAGGGCGGAAGGTGCTAAATGTGTTCAAATCTGCAGTTAGATTAGATTATTTTAATGTATGAAACTGAAATCTTTAGCCCCATTGGTTGAATCTCTTTTTAAAAAATTCACTACTAAAGCAGTGGAAAGAGGCAGAGCTATGATTTACCATGTTCACAACAAAATTAGCATCTATATGCAGGTTTTTTTAAACGTGTTAACATGTTAAAAATAGGCGACTGATTCCTTTCCCATTGCCAGTGAATGAGTTTGCCTCTGTTTTATTTATTTTTGTTTTTTGTGTATCATCTGATATCATGAACGCACAGGGAAAATATGAACAGTAGAGAGCGGTAGATCATATACCTCATCAGAATACATCCAGAAAATGTTAAATGTTAAAACTTAATACAATTCTGTGTCATCACCTCTTCCACAAATGATCACTTCTTTCTCATCTCTGTTAAGAGTTGTAAACGCGCAGAAATGATTAGGCAGCTGACAAGGCTTGGAGACTGACATGGATCTCTTTTGCTACATCCTCTCTTTTAAACGCAGCGCCAACTGAACAATTTTTTGAGCAGGGCTTGAAGAGATACGGATGGAAACGAATTTACAAGCCAGTGGCGATAGCTCGTGCAGGGCTGCGCCAGCACGTGCAGTGGGTGGGAAAGTGCATTACACTTACACTGAGAGATGCCCGGTTGCCATTTATATTATTGTCATGAACATACATGACTGCTGTCTGATTTTTGTGGACCAAATATTTATTCTGTTAGAATTTCATTTGCCTTTACCTTACCCTCTGACATCCGCTGTCTTAAATGTGAAAAGATAATTTCACTCAGACATTACAGCCCTTACCTTATGGCTACACTTTTCAATTAATCAAAATGAGTCTCCTCGAGATCTTTTTGAGCTATGAGCTCTTTTGCCGAGACAGCTTAAATATAAACTTGCAGGTTCAGACAACAGTTTGGTTTAGTCACCGTTGTTCACACACACTGAGAGATTCACTCAGTATTTAACCTTGTAGGCTACAGCGTTTTTCTCTCTCACCAGACGCGCACCTCATCCCTGCGTGTTGTCTTTTTCGTCACAGCTGATCAGAGCTGCAGCCGATAAACACCCATGACTACTGCAGATTTGACTAACCAGATTTTGATGCTGGACTGAATTTTACAAAATCAAGGGAACACGAGGAGAGAAAGGAAAGAGAGCATTAAACCCACAAAGAGGCAAGCAGTGGACAGGACGATTGCATAATACACACACCTGGAGCATCTTGAAGACCCGGAGGAGTCCAGTGTGTGGGAGGAGGGGGCCATTGCAGACTGCTAAGCTGTCCCCACACCTGAGACACAAAGAGAGCATGGAACAGGTTTAATGTTTTTTTAACAAGAGGTTAGAAGTCCACATCGGCTGCGAGTGTGTGAGTATTAATACATGCCTGTATACTGTGACGGTGGGGCCATTCATCTGTTCCTCAATGAGCTGCAGCCTCAGCTTACTGTACTGTAAGAAGCACAAAACCCACAGAAAATGCATTTATCTCACAGCTCAAAATGGACAACAGGATAATGAGAAGGGGACTGACCTCATTAAGCAAAGGGACAGTAGAAAACATTACCCACACACCGTACATGTTGTTATCAAAGGCAACACATATAAAAACTCAGTTACACAACCTGCTGCAGGTACAGCACAATTCAACATGGCAGAATGATGACCGGCAGAAACACGAGGCAGCAGAACATATTGTATTATGCTGGGAAAACAAAGCGTGAGTTATAACCAGGTTCTCTGTTCTAATCATAATCATGATGATAAATCATGAGTGGCAATTAACTTTAGTAGCCATGACCACAGTGTGAGTGAGCTACATTGCATGGACGTTGAGGCGGTGAAGATGCAAAGGAGAGGTGGTAATGGGACAGAATCTTTCTCCTGCCTGGACACAATCATTCACAACCTTTGAGGCTCAGATGGTGCCAGATCCTGAGTACATCAGTGACTGTCTTATACCGTATGATTACTATTATTATCATCATTAGTAGTAGTACGTTATTTAATATTGCACCTTTTACAGAGCAAAGTCACAAAGAGCTTAACAAATAAAATCAATTAAGATATCGAACCATAAAAAGGAGCAAACAACAAACATAAGAAACAACACATCAGACACACAAGAAAATATAATTATTATTTTTATCCCAAATGGGATGAATCAGGAGATTTCAATTGCTTGCGTCTTATGAGGTGGATATAATCTGTATTGTGTTTAGTTGCCACAATGCATACAGTAGATTTTGAGAACATGGTTGTGGCTCCCCCTATTGGTATGTACTTATAATTCCCTCAGTTGTGAATATTGACTGTGAAAATGCCAGAACACAGCCTGTTGACAGGGCTACTTGCCTGAAACGTCTGTAGTTATATCAAATAGTCAAATGCGAGAGCTGTCCTAGTCAGAGCCCAGTGTCAAACATTTTTTCCAATGCGATACAATATTATTCTTTGATTTCTTTATCTAACTTTGTTTTACAGAGACTGTTTTGATTTGGTAGAAGAAATTCATCCCCTGTACAAAAAGATTCAGTTGCTAAGTAACAAATAAACACCAGACCAGGAGAATTAGCAACGTGAAAACATCTCTTTGATTAATTATGCTGTCAGAATAAGTCTGTTTCAAGGCATGTGCCACTGCAGGAAAAGCACAGGTGTAATAACATTTATAATGACAGCAGACATGCAAGTTCAAATGAGCCTGGTACAGGCCTTTGATAGAGCAATCATTAATCTTGTTTGTTTTGCTGACCTGGAAGAGCTCTTTGACCTCTTCTGTATTCAGCTCCAGTCTAGACAGAGGAAGTCTGAGGGCGGCAGCTTGGTTACATCTCTCCTCCACATCACTCAGAGACAGGGCACTGTGTGGGAAGGGTCCAGATCCAGGTGAGACATTAAAAGCACAAAAATTGGTGGCAGTAAGACACAGCGTGTGAAGAAAGAAGCACCAGCTTCAGGATAATTATGGGCTGCTGCTTCTGTATAGACTGTTTGAGATTCATTTTAATAATCCCTGTGAGGGGAAAAGGTGAAAAGGTGAACATTATGGAAGCAAGAGATAATGTGTAAGAATGTGAAAACACTGCTGATTAAACACAAAATTCTCTCTCTCTCTTTTTTTTTTTTTAATGGAAAAATTATGAAGTCAAGACAGGTTCTAAAAATGAAAAGAAGCCACCTGAGCCAAAACAAAACAATGTCAGGATGGACCCCCCTCAAGGAAAGAGGCCCAGCAACCAACACGAAAATAACATAAATCACAATTTTTATGTGCAACTAGAGTCCTGTGCAGCAGTTACATTAATCTCTCACCTGTTATCCAGCAGATGATCACAGTGAAGGCCGAATTCTGACGCTCCTTCTCTGCACACCTCGGCACCAAATTCCGTCTCCAACACACCGCCCAGGACACATGCTCCCGTCCTCCATGCTGCCTAAAGAAAGGGAGAGTGGTTCAGAATATATTTGTTCTAGAGGTGTAGGGCATGTCGCTGTAGATTGGCCTGGAGTTACATCGCAGGAAACATCTAAATAACAGCTAGGGAAGATAATATTTGCATGCCACCCCCGACTATATTATGTGACCTTATTTTATAGTTTCTTTTTGTCATGTTTGAGTGACATCTTTTGTCTTTTACTGATGACCAATATTTCCCTGACCTCAGGATGTTTTCCACCAAAGTCAGGAATGATAATTGCAAGAAGAAAAATTACATCATTTTTTAATACTATTAATAACTACCTTAAAGGATATGGGTGACAGAAAACACATGAAAACATTGTTTAATTCAGACAATTCGATGGAATACAAAAGCACTGGTAGGATACAGAAAAAGTGTGATTACCTGTCGTCCCTCAACTGTGTCAAACCCCAGGAGTTGCAGTTCACAGTCTGCCTCTAGAGGCCGTCCAAGCTCCCACAACTCTCCGTTCACCGTACTCACCAGAGCTCCTTTCACTCTGCCAGGACAGATGCAATAACCCCGTTATATCAATCAAGTAATAGAAAACACACAATAACAGAAGAGAGCATATTTCTGTATGCATTATGTATTTACCGAACACTCTGAGCAACAAAGAGAGGTGTGGTGACACCAGCTGTTCCCTTTATCAACCGGCCGTCGGCCAGTCGGATACTGACGGGTGATTCTGCAGCTTCATCTCTCTTATGATTGGCCCGTTTCGCCCTGAGGGATTCAAATACTTGCAGTCGCTCGGATATAGCTGGGCACACCTGCAGCAGGACAGGAAATATGTCGGTAAGGGTTAAAAGGATGACACACATACACACAAACACAAACCCTGAACATTATGAGCTCTGTGATGGGGTTGGACTTGCTGAATTAGACTGCATGAGTTTTAACTAGGAATACCTAATAGCATAGTAAATGAGTGTATAATGATACACCAATATCAATAATGTGATGAAACACTTAAAACTTCCAAGAACTTTCTGCAGTTCAGCTGCTGTGTTATGATTAAGTGACACCAAAGTTAAGTTATTGTTATACCTAAATTAAAGAACAAAGTATTAATTAATGGAAGGACATGATATTGGCTGGATAACTTTCTTCTCAATAACCCCTCAATTTAATTTCTGAATTTACCACTCCTATAAATGTAAAATACACAGCCATACAGTATTCAGTCAAAAATATCATGCCCAATTGTATTTTTTTGTTAAGTGAATCACATAACCACATTACAGAGAGAGAGCAGGGAGAAGTGGAGGGAATGATTTGGTCCATGTCACTCATATAACCATTGTTTTAAAAAGAACCAAAAGAGTCATACTTAAGTAAAAGTAAAGATATCATGCTATATATATATATATATATATATGCATGTATGTACTAGGGCTGTCATGATATCAGATTTTCACAACAAGACTGATGTGGCCAAACAAACTAAAGATACTACCTATAAAAATTTGAAAAATAAAAATGCTCGCAATCATATGCACCTTTAACTTTGTTCATGCGGAGGTGAGGACAGTCTTTTACAATAACTGAAAAAAAAAAGTATGAAAAGGAACAATTACAATGAATTACTCTTTTGCTAGTGAAAAGGCAACCAGATGAACTCAAACACACGGTGCATAAGGCCGAACATCTTCGCTGGATTATTCATCAGATGTTTATCATTAACAGTAACACAATTTTTTAATATCATGGTTAGTGTGAATATCGCAATATTGTGACAACCATAGTATGTTAATAACATATACTCTGGGTTGACTGATAACTGGATTTGGTATTCAGCATTTTTCTTTGGGTTGGGGTTAGGGTAACTAACTGATTCCAATAGGGTTAGGGTAACTAACCCTAACGGAATCAGTGTCTTTTAAATCCGATAGCGGATAAGATAATTCAAAAATGTTCTACTTGTTCCTCTGATGCAAATTAACAAGCAACTGCAGCTATCAAATAAATTAAGTGAGTAAGGGTATAATATTTGCTTCCAAAATGTTGTGGAGTGGAAAGAAAAAGTAGCATAAAATGTAAATACTAATAAATAGTAAAGTAAATAATAGTTACATTCCATCATTGCATAAAACACTGTACCCTACTAACGCCAGTGTTGTAAAAAAAAATCAGCCTGAAGACAAACTTTTGTTATGGTAAACATATTGTGTTAAAAATATTCATAAGTCATTCATATAAATAGAGTAAAAGTCTTAAAGTAGCAGATAAGTACATTTTAAATATATTGACATGCATGTATAAACTGCATACTATGAGTCGAATTATTATCACAGTGAGTGTCTTTAATGTGATTTCTGATCAACTTATTTAAAGATGTGCTGCTTTGGCTCTAAGGCTGTATGTAATCTAAAAAGTAACTGGTAACTGAAGGTATCAAATAAATGTAATGGAGCAAAAATATTTCCCTCCAAAATGTGAGGGAGTGGAAGTTGAGAGCAGAAATGTGATTTAAAAGTCAAGTACAAATACCTTAAAATACTCAAGTACAATACTTGAGTAAAAGTACTTAGTTACATTCCATCACTGATTAACACTAGATAACACATACTCTGTTGTCTATTCAAAAAAGTGTCAAACCATGTCCTACATGACTGAACATGGCAGACACTTTAGAGAGGAATATGGTCGAAGTTATCACAGAACAAACAGCCTGATTCAAACATGTGACGAACAATACGAGCAGCTGCAGCTCTCAACACTGACTGAACACATCCTGTACTGGAGGCTAACGCTAGCTGTAGCTAGCTGTAGCTACTGTACTGCTGTAGTAACAACCAGGCGCACCTTGCTGTACTTCCTGTGCGCGCGAAGTGCCGCACGAGCAACCGACCGACAGGTAACCAGCCGACACAGCTGCGTCACCGCCATCATACACCACACAAACACACCGGCCTAAACACACACGTTCATGTTAAAGAAAGACCCCACATTACTGTCAACCTTCTCTGCGATCGGCCATAACACCGGAAGCACAGGTTTGGACAGAAGCGGGGACGTCATGACGCCGCAGCATAGGGGCGCGCACGCACTAGAACGTCCACGCCAGACCGCACGGCACGGCGCGGCCTGACAGGACCTGCACATACCGTGCATCCACAGCTAATAAAGGGCTGATCAGTGATATCTTAATGTTAACACCTGAAGTCATGCACATTCAGAGCAGGGAGGATTAAAGATATGCGGAGGTTTACAGGACAGTTCGTACTCTGGGATGTGGCGACAGGTGAAGTCCAACACAACCCCATCCATAATCACAGGAGATCAGCTGAACTACCATCAGTTCAGTGATCCACTGGTGTGCAGCCCACAGGACCTCCACATATAAAGACAGCGACCTTCAGCATTACGGCAGGGAACAAGGCAGAGCAGCAGAGTCTTTATGGAGCTGCGCACTTTGCTTTAAGAGCCATCTGCTGTGGTTACACCTGCATTAAAACCTATTTATTAAGTGCTGAAGATCTCTAGATCAATAAATACATTGAAGAAAATCGAACTATAAACAATCAATATTCCCCATCGACGAAAACCATCTTCAGTGTAGTGACTGCTCAAATTAAGGATACATTTTTGGGCCTACCCCGTGGACACAAACACGCAATGTAGACAGTTTGAAAAGTTGAACTTAACATCTGAATGCAATGGTCCCTCATAGCTATTTAAACGAGCAATAAATTGCAGATGAACTCCTACAGCCAAGTTAGTTAGTGAACAACTTGGTCAGTTTTGACCAGGGACGTAACTATATGTAGTTGTTTCACTATTTTCAGAATAATGTGCTCATAGTGGTGCTGTAGCAGCACATAACCGGAGACTTTGATGTGTTCAGTTTCAGAACTGAAGTACCACTGAACTGCCACGTGGGGGAGATAGAGCACTATGAGAAAGAATATGGTCCATTTACATGGCACAGAAATCCATTTTCAATAGTAAAATAAATATACGTTTAGTAATTGAACTGTATAAATACGCATAGGCAGCTTTCAATAAAATGGTGACTCACTGTCACTGTGGTTGGACCCAGTGATTGATAAACCCTGTGTGCGAATTTAAAAAAAAAATAAAATACTGGACCACCTTCAGTATTCACCCACTCACTTCACTATGTCAGTGGTGAAATCTAGTGGTAAGAACACATGTACGTAGATCAGCCTACATGTTTAAACTCCTATTGGCCTTCATCAGATAACTTTCTAACACGGAGAGCTGGTAGTTTACGGAGAGTCTGCCTAGTGGTGGTACAGTAGGTTCAGTCTCTATATTAAATATTACGGCCCTAACAGTTTGGCCTTTGTGCCATACAATTAATTCTGTGTTTTTAATCCAGCCAAACTGCAACATTTCCCGCTGAATAACTTAAAATATGTTGGGCCTGCATGCATGCATTTAGTTACTTTTCTTTATAATCCTATTAAATGTGTAAACTGTGTAAAGAACAAAAAAAACAACAACAATGATGTGTGTGATGTTATGGCTGGGAGACTGGAACTGGGTCATACACAGTCAATGTATTAAGTTAATGTTTCAAATGTGGTCAATGTAATGATCAATACCTATGTGTTAAGCTGTCACTATGTCACAAAATGTGGCTTTGCGGCACCATGATGCATAAATGTATGCAAATGTTTCGCAACAAACCAAAAATAAAAAGAGAAGAAAAATAAGGGGGGAAAAAAAGGAACAATCTGTCTTCTCAAGGAGGTGTTGAGAGAAAAGTTGAAGTTGAGGTCATTGCGAGAAGAAAAAAGAAATAGAAAACAGCAAATTACCTCCTTTGTTCAAGAAAAGACGAGCACCAGCTGCTTACAGTCGATAGTGCAACCAAAAACAAAATGTCAGATACGCTAAATGTGAGGGAAAAATGGAGGAAAGTCATTCCACGAAAGTACTAAAAAGTGTGGATGCTGATATGATTCTGCAATATGCGTTGTGAAAGAAAAAGAATAAAAACAATATGAGGGTTGTAATCACCCCTGTACGTATGCATATATAAGAATGTGTGCATGTTCATCACACCAGAAAGGATTGGACACTCAAAGACCAGAGATATAGCATCATTGATGAGAACAGCATTAAGAGCAAATAAACATATCAAATGTACACAGACCATCAGCAAACTCAAGTTGTCAAAGAGGAAGTGAGGAGAAAAAAAATGGAGAGGGGTTATTTACAGGGACCATTAAAATAGGTGCGTGGTAAGCTGGAAGATTTTTATAACAATGAATAGAGCTTTCTCTCTGTGCAGTGTGAACAACAATGACTTCGGCTTGTACTTAGCGTCTTCTTCTCAGATAAAAAGACAGTTTACAGAGGGTGGTAACAGACTTGCATAACATTCAATAAAACATCAGAACTCTGATGGCGCGCTAACACTGTGGTGACAAATGTTTCTCTATACATTGTCAAAATGTATCTATTCAACTTTATGCGGGAGCTTTTTGCAGGTGCTCAGTGCATCTTGATGAACTGAACTTGTAAATGAGCACAGGAGACAACACACACGCCATGATCAGACAAACACAGGAGGATTTGAGCAGCAACACATGCACCTCACACTGTGTAGGTGTACACGGTGTAGAACAGAGGAAAGCATTACGTCAATAATTCCCGCACAAGGAGGAGGATTAGTGGCATCGTGCTGACATATTTTTACCCTCAGAGGTGTTGAGCGGTGCAGGAGTGTTTCTGGACAAAACCGTGAGCACAAGGTAAGCACAGGGAGTTGAGGGCCAAAGTATGAAATTAGCAAAGAAACAAAACAGAAGATGGGGCCAAAACAGCTCGATTATTTAAATAAACCTTTTTCAAAACAATCCTAATTATCTTAAATGCGTTCGCCCCCTGATACCATCTGTGAGTGTCGCCTTATCTGTAAATTGCCATTTTTTTCAAGTAGAAAAACACGGCGCAAAAACAAAGGTGTTAAATGAAAATGGCAGCAGCTGTGTAAATATATGAAAACAGTTTCTATGAAAA
>OMLP01000360.1:0-27595 GCA_900302685.1 Spondyliosoma cantharus | reverse complement strand
TGACGATCATTGTCCCCGTTAACAGAAATAAGAGCTTGAAGAGAAAAAGAGCTGTATCATCTCAGTTTTTTATATTTACAAGCTTAGAGATATACAGTGGGAGAGATGGAAGTGTGAAAAAGAGTCGAGCAAGAGAAGAATATTATTTACAGCAGGTACTCCGGAAATAGGAACAAGTGTTAACCTCAGCTGCAACACAGATCTCATCACTTTGAATGAGAATTACCATTTCAGGACACACAGCACACACTCATACACTCATGGAAGAAGAGATTACTTTGGAAAATACTTCAATAATCACTTTAGACAAACATTTTAAAGGAATAGTTTGGTATTTGGGAAACTCCGTTATTGGCTTACTTCGTAAAGTCAAATGACATATCTGTCAGTTACACATACATCTGTGGACAAGACAAGAGTCTGTTAGCTAAGCATAGCATAAAGACTGGAGACACAGGCAGACAGCTAGCCTAAAAGGTGACAAAATCAACCTGCCTTTTGTGGCTAAGCAGGGACTTTCTTGAGTCTTTGGTGAGCTGTGGTGAAGTGGCCAGGCAACCATAAGAGACTCAATTAAGTCACCGTGCCCAGCGTCCAATGAAACTGTCAGCACATATTTTTTAACACTTTAGCTTTTTAAGAATTAAACAAGATATGACATGTTGATTCATTAGCTTAAGAGGTGTTAGCATGGGGGGTTCTTTTCGCTTCTGACAGACAGGGGCTAGCTGCTGTTTCCAGTTTTATACTAAGCTAAGCTCTATATTTAAAAAGGACACACACGTGATACTGATCTTCTCATCTTATTTGTGGTAAGAAAGCAAATAAGCTTATTTCCCAGAATGTCAAACTATTGCCTTCAGTTTTTCCTCTGTATCCCATGAGACCCTTAGCAGTCTCTCTCACTCTCCTGCTCTCTCAGGTAGGCAAAATAAAATTGTATTTCTGTGTTTTCTTCCTAAGGTTATGTCACACTTGCAGCAGACCTAATTAAACTTTTATCTACTGTGTGTGGAGAGATATGAAAAAAACCGATAGATTGAGGCTTGTTACACAACACTCTGCCCTATGTAACAGATAACCTCGAAGCTGTACTGTACAGTGTAACATGACTGGCTGGCTTCCTAGCTGAAGCATGGAGATCTGATCAGCTATTTACACACAACCTAAGGTAGTTTTAATTCAAGCTAATTAACAGAGTAAAGATATCTGGGCTCATACCAGCAGGGCTAACACACACTTCAGCGCAGAGCGCTTGTACTTCTCGTTCAGCATGTCATAGATGACCACTTCAATAGCGCGGTGGTAGGAAGGGTCTCTTCTGCCCATGGAAAGGACCACCTGTGAATGGAGGACCAGGTCGCTTGCCCCCACGGAACCCCCCCATTGGGTGATCTCGGTTATGATGCTGAGAGGGGTTTCGGCCTCGCAGCAGAGGTCTCTGTGGGATGGGGACTGAAAGGATTGGGGGTCGAGGGCTGGGCAAGTTGAGGAGCGGAACCGGGTTAGAGGTTTGGTTGCGGGGCTGAGCTGGAGGACTAGCGGGGGGCTTGTGAAGAGGAGGGGCAGAGGACTGGGAAGGGAGGCGAGGGGGGACAGTGTCGACAGCAGGGGAATTAGGAGTAGAGGGGGAAGGTGTGGATGATGTGGGGGAGGGGGGTGGAAGAGGCATATTCAGAGGCTCCTTCACTCTGCCCAGTAAGGGTAGAGGAACACCAGAATTACTTTGGCGGAGGAGAGGGGCTGTATGGCGAGAAACAAAAGGTTCTTTAATTGTGCCAGGGCGGGGCAGCTTAGGTGGCTCGCCCAGCAATGATGTCATGAGAGGTGGAGGACCTACTTTGTTTCCTCTGGGCCCCAGCCCGCCTCGATCTGCACCTTCAGGTCTGATTTGGGGAGGAAGAGAGAGGGGGCGGTCAACAGGGACCAACACTCCGCCCACCATGACTGCCGAGGGCACATTGCCATGGGGAGGTGTAGGGGAAGGGTGCTGTGGTACAGGAGGCGGAGGCGGTCTCGGGATTGGTGGAGGGGCGCCAAAGAATGGGGATGTCGGGGGAGGATGTTGGTGGTGGAGGAGTGATGGCGGAGGAGTCTGCATGTTCTCCGTATGGTAAGGCATTTGGAAATGAGCTTGGGGAGGAGGATGTGAGTGAGGATGAGAAGGAGGAGGTTGGAGATGTGGGAGGAGGAGATGAGAGAGAGGAGGCGGCATGGAGGTGTTAGGGTTAGTCATGTCCTTGGTGCCTCCCTGGCCAATGTTAAGAGGGGGTGGAGGGGGGACATCATGGGGTGAGGGAGGCTGAGCTTCCATGTATTCTTCCTCTTCGTACCACATTGCTCCCCCTGGTCGACCGCCAGCCCCTCCCCCTCGCCGAGAGCCTCGGCCAATCATGCGGATGCTCTCTACCGTCTTGATGCGCTCCCCAGCGAGTGGCCGGTTAGAGTAGCCGAGAGTTTGGATGGGTGCCCCTTCAGTGCAGGGTGACACTAGTGTCTCAATACGATGGTACTGGCCCTCCTTTCTACCCGCAGACTGAGACTCTTCAATTTTCCCTTTGTCATCTCTTTTCCCACTCGGACCTCCATCATCTGAGCTACTGCTTGCCTTACGAGAGCCTGCAGAGAGTCTTCTTTCTCCAATCCCTCTGCTGTTTCCCATCATCTTTAGCTGCTGTCCATCTTTCTTACCCTTCATGTCATTACTGGGTGAGGAGGAGACGTGCTTCCTCACATTCATCATCTCATCATCCTTTAATTTTGTGCCGCTCTTTTTCCCAGCTCCGTACCGGGAGGAGGAGGAGCCCAGATAGTCTCCATTGTTGCTACTTCCCGACGGGGTTATCACAGCATCCCAGGGTTCGCTGCGGTAGGCTGTGGGTGACAGGTTATGACCTCCAGATGATCCAAGAGAATCCGGCACACTCCCAGGTGTGTCCATGATCTCATCTTGGGTTGGGGTACCAGCAGCCTCGTCTCTCACTGGGGTCCCGTCGACTCCATCGGGACTGGCATCACCTAGAGCAAGACTAAAACCTGGATTACCCTGCAAGAAACTATTGATTTTCGATTCTAGGCTGGGCGGAGAGACAGAAGGAGCAGAGGGACGAGGAGGGGGTGGAGGAGGAGGGGACAGCTGTCTCTCTTTCTCCCAGTCTCTGGTTCTCCCAGGTGTCTCTCTCTTGAGGCTGTTCCCCAGAGTGGGTTTAGTTTTTGGGGTGGTTGGGCTGAGCAGGTTTTTAACTGACGATGATTCTGGAGAGGTTCGGGTGGGAGGTGCAGAGCTGGTGTTTGTCACACTTTGCAGGAGGGAGGACAAACCTGCACCAAGACAGAAAATCAGCAGTAGAATTGAGTGACATTTTCCATAAAAAATATAAATTTAAGCAAAGTTTTCTATATATGCATTTCACCTGGTGTGTTTGTCTTAGAGAGAGCATTGAGGATGCCTTCAGGTGTGATGTCAACACGTGACAGGATGCTGGCAAGGGCAGGGCTTGAAGGGGTCACTTTCGAGGCTGCCGATTGGCCAGAAGGAGTGGTGGGTGTTCCCGGAGACGGCCGAGCAGGGCTAACTGCTGAGAGACATTTACAAGACAGATGGAAAGGGTTTAAAAAGCGAGAAATCACAGAAATTACCTTTGCGTTAAAATGATCTCAATTTCTATAAACCATAGGTATGACTGGCAAAGGACAAAAAAGCAGGAAACTATACGGTGCACCTACCATGACACGGCGACAGCACCCTCCCGCAAAAAAAAGAAAAGCGGATTTGCATGATTTACGAGAACCTCATTTTCAGGTCGGAAAAGCCGGATTTCTGGATTTATCCAGAAGAATCACACCCCTGATAAACCCCAACTAAACCCCAACTCAGAAGATAAGTTAAGATAACCTGATGAAGGTCTAAAATTGAAAACTGAACAATACGTTGCACAAAGATTCATTACCTTATTGTTGAAAAAAAACAAACAATTTAAAGTGTAAAGAGAGGAAAAAACTGGTTTACGGTACTGACAGGGAACACATCTGTAATTCCTTGAGGCTCAAACATTCTTGTGCCCGGAGCTTTTAGCTACAGGTTCTGATCACTATTACAGTCATCTTTCCTTGACCCCTAACACACCTGTATTCTTCATGGCAGATGTGAGTGAGCTCAGAATGGAGCTGATCTTTCCCAGGTCCACCTTCTCCAGGTTGACTCCCAGTGGAGTTGCTGGAGTGCTCTGAGTCGTAGCAGAAGTAGGAGTCACCGAGGTCGCTGTGGCAGCAGTAGAATTGGTCTTTGAAGCTTTCGTAGGTGTGGTGGGAGGCTTTGATGCTGCATCCGACTTTGCAGTCTTGGAAAAAAGACCTGGCACCTTGTCCTTCTTGTCATCTGCTAGTAAAAATAATTTAAAAAGTTGATACATTATCAAATCTACAAACTGAGCAGCGTAATATAGGTCTGTAGGGAAAATTCAATTATCACCAGTTACAACAACAACAACACTGTCGCCACTAACCCCCTGCTGTGACAGCCTCAGCCTCTTCATCAGACATATCCATGTCCTCCATGTCTCTGTTGTCGCTGGGTATTTCTCCTTCATCCATCGCCTTTCCATCCAGCTCTGGATCCACTTGGGCTCTGCTCCCCCCCAACCCTAGGAAGGGTGAGTCAGAGCCTGTGGGAGAGGGGGCGTCCTCAGAGGGTGAGGGGATGGGAGAGTCTTCAGGTCCAGGTAGAGTCGACTTGAGAGAATCCAACTTCCTTTTAAGACTGGCCACGCGATTGGCAAAGGCGTTATATGCCTAAGAGAAAAGAAAAGAGTAAACTGAATCAAATGGGGGTTATGAGGAAGATAAAATGCTCTAAAATTATTTTCTATAAAATAGAGAAACAGTACCTCTCAACTATAATCAATACGTTTTCAATGATTGTCTGCTGAACCATTCTCACTTTCTTTTCACAAAAACAAATACAATCTTTGGGTCTTTCAAATTCTCAGATGCTCTGTCATCAAGCATGAAATTGATGATGTCACAACCGAACACTCACATTGGCCACAATCTTAACCTCCTTGTACTGCATCTCGTAAAAAATGTCTGCATTTCCCAAAGCTTCCAGCAGAGGAGGCCCTGTTTTCAACTCTTTATCCAGGAAGCCAACAAACTCTTGCAGTTTCAGACTGCTGTCCTCAAAGTCCTTGGCAAACTTGTTCCCTTCTGCCTTGTCTGGAAGAGGAGACAGTTGACAAACAAGCAAAAAGTTTAGTACATGAAAACCCAGTGGCAATGTCTCTTTCATGAAATGCACTGTTGCTGTTCTATTAAAAAAACATTTGCAAGATTGTGATACCCGGGAACAAGTAAAAAAAATAGCTAAGTTAGCATTACGTTGGATTTTACAGTTTAAAAACATTCACAATATTCTGTCTTTTGATGAACATGATCCAACTACTTAAATCCGCCAAGGTGATTATGTTTTCTCCATGTCTGTTTATTGATTGGTTGGTTTGTCAGCAGGTTTACACAAACATGACTGGACACATTTCCACAAAACTTGGATGGATGATGAATCTCAGCCCAGAAAAAGACCCCATTTACTTTTAGTGTGGATCTGGATAAAGGGAGAAATCCAAGAATTGTTTTTCTCACATTCCTTAAAAATGATGCCTTCATTATGAAATTTTTGATTTCTCAGGTGTGCAAGGCTCTTAATGAGAAATTCAGGTGTAGTTTAAGTGGCTGATATCTATGAGTGAGTACAAAAGGGGACTCTCTCTCTCAGCCTCGGTGCAGGTACTAGCTCTACCGAGTGAATCTAGTTGTTAATATAACCTATTGTGAGATGTTTCTATGTAAGTACATACCAAAGTACTTTACTTAAGAGCAATTCTGTATGTATGTATTGTATTTTCAGTGTATGCTCCTTTATAAGTCAACTTCCAAGTATCTAAAATTGGCTTCACATTGACAAACCATAACATTGAAATGTATTTGTTAGTGATAAAAACATAATGATGTAAAATTGTATGACACTTTGAAGTGAGCCATTCTGCATAACAAGTACTTTAAGTACATTTTGCTTGTAACATTCTGTACTCTGCAACATAATGAATTCAGGGCTTTTACTTGTAGTATTTTTGAGCTGCAATTTTTCTACACCCCTCCCCCATCCCCGCTGCTTAGAAAAGTCAGGGAGGAAACAGTGACACAAGATCCCACTTATCCAGGATAATCCAGACCTTACTGCAAACAGTTTACATTGGAACTACTTTTTACTAGGGTTGGAGCAATATACCTGTCTGCATTTACTTATCTCCTGTATTGAAGTCTATGGTATTGGTGTCATAACAAAAATATATTAGATAAATTATAATAAAGCATTTGTTAAAAAAAAAAACCCTTCTGTTTCCATTCTGTTAAGGGTCACTGTAACTGATGAAATTGTAATAACTGTGTAGTACTGTATGACATGAAACTGATAATCTCACACTGTTGCAACCCTCATGTCTACTGAAGAAATATCAGCAGAATTAGTCCCGTTTCACCTCCACTACTGCTGTGTGTGAATATCAAGTAGTTTGTGGCCGAGGATGTAAAAGTTTAGGGACAATAAGTGTGTGATGAAGCAGAAATAAGCTCAGTGACATCTGACCTTTAAGTCTCTTCAGAGCCTCCGTGCTACAGACGTCCACCCTGAGGGCTGCCACCTGCTTCTCTCGGAACTCCTCTTCTGCAACTGCTCGCTTATGTCTCGACAACTGTTCAATGAGGGAGTGGGGCTAGAAAAGAAACAGAGATGACGAGAGTTACAGAACTTTTAGACACATTCTAAAACAACATGTAAGACAACATCATACACAAGACTTACTGTGAACTCTGCTACAATCTTAGACTTGAGGGCAGCTTTGGTGTTGGTTGGCGCTGGAGAATTAAAGTAAAACATGAACTTAATAAAATACAAACAGAATTACAACTGTAAATAATGTGAAATAAACAATTGTACTTTTAGATTTGATTAACATGGCTGAATATGGATGCTGAGTGTAATATCAAACTGACCATTTGCCGATGGAGCCTCCTTTTCTTTCTCCTTTTCTTTCTCCTTTTCCCTCTCCTTTTCCCTCTCCTTTTCTTTTTCTTTCTCCTTCTCCTTCTGCTTCTCTCGCTCCTTTTCCTTCTTGTTCAAGTTGCCTTTGAACTGGGCAATGACTTCCGCAGGATACACACTCCTCTCCTCCCAAATTGTAAAAATCCTTTCCACTGACTTGCGGACCTTGCCATCTCTGGCAACACAACAGAGCACATCTCAGTATTAGCAGAAAGCCAGGACAGGCACAGCATGTCGAATCAGTGCATTTATCAGAAATGGGCAATATAGCCATAAAATAATACAGAGGCATTTTAGGCTATAGTGTGATACACATAATAAATATAATATTTTTAAATCTCCTTAAAAGTAGTTAATAAATGCTAGGACTGGGTGACAAAGTCATATATCAAGATATATTTATATCGATACCAATATTGCGACAACATTGTATGGATGACCATTAGTACTTTCAAAAAATATTAACAAGATGCGATTGTTGATAAATAATCATTAATGTGGCTATTATGACTAAGTAGGTAAAGGCAAGTATCCAAACAGCCTGGTAAGTTCCAAAAATGACGTCACTTTAAACTTTAAAACCAGGAATAGAGACAAAACAAAACCTGCATCACGATACAATATTGATATATTGCCCAGCGCTATTTGTTTCATACCAGTATACCTACCAGTAACTGCCACATAGATTTAGAAATATCATAAAGATATTAAACACATCATAATTTATGTTGGTCCAATATTAGAGCTGGATAAAAAAATCTGTGTACTCACTTGATGAGCTGAGCAGCATTAGGGAGGACTTCTGCGAAGGCTGCACGATAGACAATTGCATTCCTTCTTTTGCAGTTCTGTATCACATCATTGGCAAGGTAGAAGAGGTTCAAGCGGTGATTGTTGTCAGCTGAAAAGTAAAAGCAGAGAACGAGAATATAAATTCCTCATGTGGGTCCACAAATTTAAGAAATGGTTTTAGACGCTAGTACGCAAATTAAAACCATCAAACCGTTATTGGGATTGGTTGGCTGATGCAGATATTTGGGAATAAAACATGTCAATAACTGACTTATAACTTTAATACAGATCTTTACCCATCAGGAGATGATTTTACAGCTAAACAACAACAACTGATAAATTAATCAGGACCATACTATCACCGGATTCTAGCCTATCATGGATATATTGTTATTTAGAGTATATGTTGGAGGAAAAAAAAACAAGAACTCAGTATCTTATACAGATTTTCAAAACAAATGTTATTGTTTAACATGTTATGCGCTTTAATAGTGAGGAGATGCATCACCTGAATATGGACCATCATTTGCATTAATACAAATACATCCCTCACACAAGTCAATATTCAATAATACTGTTCATATCAGCACTTCAATTTCATATGGACTTCATCCAAAAGCCTGTATGGCATCCTGATCTTTGAAATTATTGTCAGAGAACACAAACAGCTTTGATTAAATCTAAGGCTGAAGACTGCGCCTGCTTTTGCTGATCCAGGAATCTGTTTCCATGGACACCTTACTTTAGTATCAGACCTAAATTTACATTTCCAAAAGAAAAGATAGAAAAAAGCAGTATTGGCAAGGACACAATGACATCTACTGCTTCCTAAAATAGATTCAATTTCTGTACCATCGCTGATTTTACCCGCGGAGTTCAATTACAGCCAGTAAGAAGGATTTGTGGCTAATGCTCTATGACTTTCAGGAAGAAAACAGGTTATATATAGCTTATAAAAGGTCTAAATCTCTTTACTATGTCAAATTTTGTTACATTTTAGCAGGGGTAGCATCGCAGTTAGTCTAAAAGATGTAAGATTAATACCATATATGTATCAGCAAATCATTGCTAAAGTCTATGCAAAGGAATTTTATATTTGTTAACTTAATCTCACGAGATGGAAAAAGGTAAAAGAAAGCTCTGTGTGTTAAAAACTAGAACTCTACAATTGTCTAAAAAAATTAATATTAACACAAATTACACATATCATCAGCATACTGTACATATCTTTATTTATTGTACATATATTTATCTACTATTGTTCTGCAGATGATGCAATCATGACTGATCTATTTTTATTACTCTAATCTTTTGTATTTTGTCATTCACTGGATCAATACAGCATATTATCTACCTACATACAAATATGCACTTCACTAGCCCCTTTTAGATAGAAAAGGCGGCAATCTACTGCCTTGTCTTTCTAAGAGGAAGGTGTAATATTCCTCCTTTTCCAAAAGCCGCCACTTGGCCACCACTGGGGTAGGTGTAAACAGGTTGGGCAGTGAACAGTGAAAACGAATTTGTCTTCAAAATGAGAGCTTTACATTGCACCCCATTGGAGTTTAGAACTGGGTTCTTAGCGGGGGGGCTTTTAATTTGAAAGTAGCAAAGTTCGTAGCTTGCCACTACACAACAAACGGACACAACCAAACAGCTACATAGACCGAGGAGACGCTAGCATCTCCTGGATCTCTGCGGCTTTCCAGTCGCTCATCTTGACGTCCACGGATGAAGCGATGGACTGATTGCTGTCATCAGCTGTTTCCTGGTTTTAAAACTCCCCGGCTGTGGGTCGCACAACAGTGCAGGTCATCGACACCTAAGCCTATCTGATGCAATTGCCGGCACATCGACTTCTCGGAATTAGATAGCAATGGAGGTGGAAATAAGTGTATCCACCGAAAATATTTTCAATTCCTTGATGTTTAAATATCAGCGTTTACTCCAAAAAAGTGAGAGGGTTTTAATAGAAATAGTCATTAAAAATATAGCAACGGGGGAATTATCAGAGGTAATTTGGGCTGGAATTAAGTTATTGTATGCCAAGCACAATTGCAAGATAATATGAGAGTGACAGCCCCATGAGTTAAGATAGCCTTAAACAACAACAGACGACTTACTCCCTACTCAAAGTCAACACCCACTCATGCACATACAAAGCAAAAACACACTGCATTCATTACAGCTATGACACCCAAACACAACTCAAATTACAATAAATGGCCAAAAGTCTTTAATCCAACTCCATTCCACCAATCGGACTCCGTAACAGATCTATCAAACACTTCTAAAAAGAATGAAAAGCATTCATAATTAATCTTAAATTACCCACAGACTATGCTGCACCAACTCTCCTTAGGCCTTAGTATTAAATATGAAACAAAATTAAAGATTTAAGAATGAATACTCGCGTACAACAAAGTTATGATGTCTGTATTATTTGATATAAAAGACATGATTGCTTGTTACATTACTCCAATAAGCCAATGACACTATAAATGTTGCAAAAATGATAAAAAAAAATATATGGTTTTGTTATTATCATTACAACATGAAAATGTTATGCCCAAAAAGAGAAAATTAATTAGAGCTTGATTTAAAATAAACTTACATATAAAAACACAAGATTGAGTGAAAATATTAAATGTAAGTCTCCCTCAACCCCATAAAAGTAACATAAATAAAGACAAAACAATCAATATGATGTTGTTCTACTTGAGATCAAAATGTATTACTGAAAATCATTTGTTGTCCATATCAAACAGCTTAGTTATGTTTTGGAAGACTAAATCAATACATGGTTTATTCAAACTTAATTTCAAACAGATGGGATATAGTCAGACCTTGGCATTGAGTCAATAAAATAAACAAATAAACCCAAAACAATTCCAAAGTACTATTTTGCTCTCTTATGGTAACTAATACATCTGATTTGATTCAATGCTGTACCATATAAAGTTGCATCCTGTTTTTTGTATCATCCTCAATTAAAGTTAACAACCTTCACACCAGTTCTGACCTAACACTGAAAAACATTAATCATCTCATGTAATAAGCACTAGCAAATTAATTTGCCAAGCGCTGATACCATTGATACTACAATGTAACCTGGTGCACCTCCAGTAAACATAACTCCAAATACAAATGTCCAGACACAGCATAATGACAGTGGTGATCTAAGATAAACTGGAAGTATTTAGATTGTGTCGGCCAGAAATGATCTAAATACTTCCAGTTTATCTTAGATCACCACTACAATCTTAAAATAATTTCCTTAAGATCAAAGAAAAGGTTTTAAGTCCATTCACAAATAATCATACCCAACTTTCACATTGCATTCATAATGACATGACAAAATACTAATACCAGAAGGACATTTGTAGAGGGCCGATGTTCACCAAGGTCAACAGTCTTAATCTGAAAATCTGCAACCACAACCACTATATACACATCTGGACACTTTTCCAAAAACAATTATGTCAACACATGATTGTGCCTAGTTTAAGCCTAAATTTGGTTGTGAGTTTGATTAGTTACATGATATACATGTACTTACATTACTATACCTAATTTCACCAGTTCTCCCATTAAACAACTGTTCCCAAGTGCTCTACAGAAACTGCTTTCTGTATGAAGTTTGAGCACCTACATGGGTAAGTGAACCAGTGAGTACCAGTGAATTGTGATGATGGGCATACATGATTGTGATATGGAGGTATTGCATTTCTACAGTTGGCTATGTTTTGTCACTGCTGAACTATGCTACCATCTACTGGATTTGAAAATGTGTGGCATTTATTTTGCCTCAGCCAAATCTCGCAATCTTAATGAAAGTTAAATATAATTTGTGTAATCGCCCTGTGACTTGGATCTGTTCCCAAATTCTATGGGTTTTTCCAGGGCCAGCGCTACGCCCTTCCATCAAGTTTCATGAAAATCAGGCTGTTAGTTTTACATTATCCTGCTGATAAGTAAACTGAACCTCCTGGGTGTAGGTAATTAATGCAAACCATTGGTTTGCTGCGAGGAAGAGAATACTGGTTGCTGCTTTTGGAAAAAGTTGACATAGATTGTCTTCACTCAAAATTAATCCTTTTTTCTCTATCTTTTTGGACATTTAGAGACTTTTAATCATGGAACCAAATATGACACAGCCTAACCAAGGGCCAGCAATATATGATGATCGGTAGATTGCCTCTTGGAGAGCAGGCACTGCTCTAACAAAGGCTCAGCCAGCACGCAGCAGCTCACAATCTGCTGTCAGCATAAGCTTTTATCATTCATTGCTCTGCGGGCAGTGATGCAGGGGGATAAATAAAATGCCTACATAATGATTTGTCTCAGACACTGGCAATTTGACAAGAGGATCCTGAATGAATAAGTCAAATATCCAGATATAAGGGCTGGGACCTATAAAAGATCTGGCAGTACTGAGGACAGAGTTTTCTATGGTATAGTTATTCTACCATATATGCTGACTAACTATACTTTCAGATTTTCCCTCATTAACAATTTCATACACTGGATTATTTCAGCAATCTGCATTTATATTTCAGATGAGACTGGAAATCAATCAACATCTCCACGTTGAAAAATCGATTGAGTGAAAAAGTGTTTGCATTTAGCCTTTGTGTCAACTTTCCTATAAAACTAGCAACAGGTAACAAAAGTCCATTCAAGAAAACTGATAAATTTAGCTTCAAACTAACTTCTTTCCATATACAAATGCGAAACTACATTTTTCCATAACTGCCATAAGAGTGATGAGTCAATACAAAGAATGATATTTTGTATGAGTTAGCCAAAGTCACAAAATTATTCTCAAAATTCCTTAAGGATTTAATAAAGTCCAAAACCACCAACAATTTATCTGAAAATTCTCCCAATGTCTGACTTTACCAAAAGCAGCTCAAATGATGACCATGCCTTAATCAAGCACGAGCAACTTCAACAACATTTATTCCTGCATTCACAACATCGGGCACAAAATATGTGGCACTTAGTTGCCTTCTTGTTCTGCCCACATTCCACAGATTTGATCCTGAAGCTGTTACAATCTGTAAATCTATTGAACTATTCATCACTTCAGGTTTTAGAAACCAGAGGGCTTACAGTTACAACACAATAACTCCTCTCCAAATGTTTAGGATTATTGGTTTCTATAAAACTATGTTTGGTTACTGACCAGGCACATTTCTAGAAGATGGCTTCTGACATACTTTACTTGTAAGTTGTGAGGTGATATCAACATACAGTCAGTATAACAACTTAAGGAATGATTCAGATTCTTCTGATTCAAGGCAGATTCTTCAAAGACCAAAGCAACAAACAAACGATGTGTGATTTGACAAACAGCCAAGTGAAGATATTAAAGGCTAAAGACGCTTGAGCAGTTGAGTGTCTATGCCACTATGTTACCTAAATTTCATGATTTTACCAAATAACCCATATTTAACAATGAAACGTATGGGTTCTTACATAAAACTGTAGTGAGCTGCTATACAGAAGCTCAAAAGTAGAGTGCAACGATTGGTCAATTAGTTCTCGACTGTTCATTGAATTGCCAACTAGTCTTATTATAATAATTTTGAGCTTTTTCCCTTAAAAATTACTCATTCTTTTCTCTTTCGGCATCTTAAATTTTAAGATTTTCTTGTTACTTTACTAATACGTGTCTATAAACTGAATATCTGTGGGTTATGGACAAAACAAGACACTTGTCACACACACATCATTCTGGGACATTTTCCCACCACGTTCTGACATTTTCAGTATCAATGAAAATAATCATTGCTTGCAGCCCAGATGAAAGTTATCTTGAGGTTACTTCCAATCATATGAATAAAGTTGGATTTCTTCATCACCACTGCGGTATTTCAAATGCTGCATAGAGGACTAGCAACACCTTATTAGCCAGAAGTACATAGATGTATGGTGGGGTCCAAGTGCTGTGTTGTAATGTCTATATAACACAGCAGTAATCAGAATACTGAGCTGAAACAGCATTGCCATTCAGCACTGCTATCCACAACATGCAAACGAACTGAATTCACGCACAAAAAGCAGAATAATATGGACAACTCTGGACAGACTGGTGAACCACTCTGAAGTAGAAATTAGGTCAAACGTTTGTCAAATTCTAGTAACACTATTTTACAAGAGCTATCCGGTGACAGTATACCTTAGGTGCGTCACAGACAAGAGATACACACTACTACAAATTTATTTTATTAATTTATTTATATTAGTTAGGGATATGGCAGCATATGCATGTGCATATATGCAGCACATGGGTATGCAATAAAAGTCAAATGACATTTCTGGGGACCAAAACACAAAAATAAAAATTCTGAAATGTCACAGAATAAACAGAGTGAATCACTAAGATAGCTCTAACATTTTGAGTATTGTATCTCTTTGTTTTGTTTTTAGGTTTGACATAATCTACCAGGACCACCAACCACCCTGAGTTACTTGGATGTACAGGTCAACATACGTTTAGAATGGGTGTTATAGTAATAGTATAATAATTACATTTTCTTGAAGATTACTTGCATCCCAGTTTGATATTTCATGAATATACGGCCGTTATTTCACAACCAACGTGTGGTTATAACAATTTGGTAGATGTCATGAGCACATATTTAGTGGGAGCTACAGTAAAGTGCATTAATAATTCAAGGGGCGAGATGACATTGAAATGTGGCTCAGTTTTAACTCGTTGTGTGCTCATGTAGTGCTCATGAATAACAAACACATAAACATTATATAAAAATGAATTTCCCTTCACGCTATCCAACTACCTACTCTACAAAAACACGAGCCACCACTTGACATAAATACTCATGCACGGTGCACCGAACTTGCACACACGTCAAACTACAAAACGCTGACCAAACCGGACATGCAACTAAATCTAACTAAGCAGCTTGTACACGTATTTATCTCAAGAGTTCATTCTTTGAGATAAGCAGTGGAGTGCATGGCAATACTTTGTGAAAACAACAAAATGGGTCGATCCAGCCCATGAACCCCGGGAGGCCCAACTGTAAACATCACGAGCAGCGAACCGTTAGCGCTAGCTTAGCTGCTACCAGTGGCCAATTTCAAGTTGTGAGAACAGTCGATTACACTTTAAATATCACTTTATAAATCAATCAAAATTGTTTTGTGATGCATTGGATTGCAATGCACTTCACGAAGAGATATCACAAGAAGCTTCAGCTGATTTTTGCGAGCCGATCACGGTCAACGCACGCTTGCAATTTGAATTAGCTCAAGTAGCTAGGCTAGCTAGCGCGTTAGGCTCAGCGACGAGCTACTCACATTTCTTGAGCCACCGCATCCAATAGCGAACGATAAGGCTGTGGTGCTTCTTGTTTTCAATGCACCATGTCGAAAGTCCTTGTATCGACTCCATAGTGTTGGATACTCCTTGAAACCGCCGGTCCAAAGACGCTTCCAGGGCAGCGTTGGAGCCACGGGCTCCGTGGCCGCTTGCAGCCCCAGAACCGGCCGCCATTTCTCCTGCTCTGACTGCTGATGCGGATGAAGGAGCTAACGTAGCTAATGAGGACGAGCAGAAACACGCCCCCATGTTTTACTTTATTATTACGACATCATTTTGTTTACAAAGTTCTAGTACGCAACACAGAACGAAAGGACATGGCTAATAGTTTGTGTTATGTTAGAGGTGGATAAATATCAGAAGAGAAAGTGCAACAGACAGAAGAGACGGACACAAATCAGTTACATTTTGTTGTTTATTTAAGGCTGTGACTGTAACGTTATAGAGAAATATAGCTACAGGTAAGTCAAGGACTTGCTTATTTTTCCAAATGAAACAAAAAAATTAAATTGGGAGCTTTAAATTCTGTGACATGTACATGTAATGACAAAAAGTCTTATAACAACGTAGCAACATTACCCAGGATTCTTTGCAGGTTTACTGTAAATGTGTTAGCACATACTGTAGCAGTGCACTCATTCTCTGCTGGGGTGTTTTTATTAACTGGCTGACTCAAAGAGGGATTATTATTATCATCATCAGTGTACATGGAAGATTTCACCACAAGAGTCATAACATAATCTGTCAGCATTTCTCATTATCACGTAAAGCCTTGGGTGAGTGATTGATATCACACAGTGCAATCTGTCACCTTGTATTCAATAACAGATAACACAATGACAGAAGAGCCTACCACCAACAAGATGAACACTGATGCAGGCATATACACACACACACACACACACAGTCCTCCGCACATCACACACTTGGATCCTTCACACATTCTCGCAAAAACATCCACACAGGTTTATTGTTCCTCATTTTCTATTCTCAAGTCTTTTGGTGAAGTCTGTCTGACCCCAGTTGAGGGCAGTCGGTCATCGGTGAGGGCCGACTGGCTGGGAGGCTGTGCATCTGGGGGGGGGCTTGCAGAAGGGGATGTTAACTGAAATGACGCGCTCTCCAGGAAGGATTCAGTCGTCTGAGGTTTCCAACACACTCATGCTGAGCGCTAGATCCCAGTAGTGTTCTGTGCTGTGTTTCTTGAAGTGTTCTCTGGCCATGTTCTCTGTGGGGCACTGTTTGAACTTTATGTCTCCAAAACTACGCTCTTTAGCTGTGCCCTGGAGAACAAAGACATAATTAGGCTTGCATAAGATCACAAAAAAGGTAAATAATCAAAATTAATTCTGATAGCACAAAGCCTGCAAAAGAAAGTATGATGTGTGAACACTCACCTCCCAAATCAAATAGCACTTGTTGTTTCTCTTTGTATCATCATCACCATCTGGATCTATATGAGAAACAACGATAAAGAGTTCAGTATCCTTGACATAAGCAAAAAGGATATGACAACTAGCACAAGACTCAAAAGTCAAGCCACTCTTACCATCTCTTTTACTGTTGTGTTCCTGCCATTTGATTCTGTGCAACATCAGCCTCTTGAACTTTTTCAAGGATTTGGGGCCTAAAAATGAGGCAGAAAGTTAGACTTTAAGGATGACTGATTATTCAAATTAATATCTCAAGGGATTGCAGAGACGATACAACCATACAGAACCTCATCCCCCTGAAAGTAACATCAAGCCTATTAGAAGTGCAGCTGTACAATTTTGTTGTGATGTTGTCAGCAGTTTACCACAAAATGGAACTAATTAATTATATTTATACATGGGGCTATCCTTAACAACACTCTAAAGAGCTTACTGAGAAGAAGATGCTGAATCCTTGACAAACTTCACAGGACAAGATCAGATGGAAACGCATAAACAATATTTTACTAATGAAGGACCATAAATGATTTGTGTGCACACTTTTATTCTGTTAGGTCTTCAATGACCGTGACATAACTATAGTGTATAGTTCACGTGGCCAGATCTCTAATGTGTTGTGTTTGGTTGAGGCCCTCTGTACTTTTAATCTTAAATTTACCATTTTTTGTTTTTTACTTTTGAAAAGAAAATGCAGACCAGTGAACACTTAGCTAATGTGTAAATTCACCAAAATATATTGTTAATAAATGAAAATAGGTGGCAGAGTGTTTTTGGGGAACATCTGGGAGAATACACTAAAGAGCAGACAACATTTTCTAACATTCAGAGGTTTAAGTATAGAGTAATGTAGACCAAGTTATGGCATCTGCTTAAGATGGATACTGAGGAAGAAGACCTATCAAGTATTTATCATCATAATTTCAGAACATTGGTTAAAATCTGTTTAATATTCATACCAGACATTCCCCCGACAGCTTTACAGCAAATGTTTAATAAACATCACATGTGATTAAAGTACCAGCTATGTTTTAAGAAAGTCCAATTTAACAGTGAGTGCCGATTAGATTTGTCTTTCTTGACTCTTACCTCCCTCCACCACAACAAGGTTGACATCTCTGTGCAGAACTACAGTGCCTGTCAGGTACAGCTGGTTGGCGTTGGCCTCCACTTTAAACTTCTTAGCAGGATTTTGCAGGTTACGAATCCTGTACAAGGGAAGGTAAGGTTCTTAAATTAGACACACAATTTTTTACTGCATGTATGAAGTACCGTATGTGCTCTCTGCCAACAAATACTCGCCTGTACACAGCAATGTGAACACCATCAGTGAGGTCTTCTTTTAACTTCTTGACTTTCTTCTCTTTCCTCTGCTCTGCTGTTAGCTTGCGGGCTGCATTAGCCTCCTCATGAGCCCTGCATAGTGGGGGACACAATTAGAAAAACCTTAAAGAAAACTTTTGTTGTTATCACAAAATATTAAATGATAAGTAGTGCAAAAATGAGGAGAAGTTGAAGGACAAGCAGTGTAAAGGTTAACTGTGTTACTAACTTCTGTCTCTTGGCCATCTGCGCTCTGACATGAGCCTCCACCTTTGTTGGGTCCTGAACTGCCTCTGTCCCCAGCACCCTCATCAGGTTAGAGATGCGTACTGAGAAAATAAAAGAAAACGTCAGTTACAATCTGTTTTTTTCTTTTTACAATCTTATTCTAGTAGTTTATAAAAGGAATGTGTGTGGGTACCTTTAGGTTCTGGTGGAGGCATCAGTCCCAGACGAACCTTCTCTTGAACTTCTTTCTGTCCTTCCCTTCGTGTCTGTCTCCTCAGTTTTTTCTGTTCTTTCTTTGTCAGGTATACACCCAGCGTTACTGGCTTATCTGTGTCAACTGAGAAGAAGAAGAAAAAGAAAACAAATATATTTTAAACATTTTTATAATGTAACATAACATAATTAAGACAGTTTATATGGCGCTTAATGGCTTGTAGACAGGGTAAAGATGTGTAACTGTTTTTAGAAATTGTGCGTGCATGTACAATATGCTCCTTGGGAGCAAAAAAATCAATTCCGTCTGTTATGCAGCTTTTACAGTTCTCTAAACACTTACCTGGAGGGCTTATTTGGGCAGGATGTTCTACCAGGTTGGTCACACCAAAGAGCTCCAAGTTATCAAAGTTTGTGTCAGGCGTCCTTCATATTACATGAGAAAAACATGTTAGTTAACTGCAATTAGTTAATTTTACAAACTGCTTCATTATGTATGCCAAAAATAATGTGTTAGGTATTCTACAGCCTCACCATGGCAGTGAAACAAAAAATGGTTTTAATATTTGACCTAAGATCACTGTAAGTGTTCCTTAGTTAGTTGTGGTTTCTTACATGTCTATGTTGTTGGCCAGGATGAAGGAGTCCCACCACTCAATGCTGGGCACCTCTCCTTCTCCGATCTCTTTCTTAGGGGCGATCAGTGCCAGCTTGGTGGATGCCTGGATTCCTGTCTTCTTTGCAGCCTGGGCAATCTCACACTGCAACCTTTCCAACTGGGCCTGAGTGAGGTCAAGATCAATGCAGGTCAATCAAAACAGAAGAAGTTGCTTTGAACAGGGTTCAATGCCATGAGACAAACAAAATAAGACAATGGAATTGTTTCATTTAAAATATTAGGGGATGTTTTGTTCACATGAGGGATTGGGTCGATAAAACAGCAGATTATGTTGAAAAATCAAACATTTTTCAAGGATCATACTCCTTACACTGAATACATAATGGCTCAAATTAAGCATTCCATTAACTAAGTTAAAACATTTGCTGACATGCAAGTGTTTACGAGTTATATCCAACCTTAGTTCTGATTCTCTGAGCAATTTTCTCAAAGCGTCCCTGCTCGTGGAATTTGAAGCCCTTGCGAGGGCGCTGAGCTGGTGTAATAAACACGCGCTGGTCAAAGTAGGATGTGGACTCCAAGTCATCCCCAGGCTTCTCCTTCAGCTGCTGACGGAACTGCTCCCTCTTTACCGCTCGAATGTTTGCTATACAGGCAGAAGGAAAAAATTACAGAACATCAAAGCAAGAAATTAAGATTGTGTGTGTGTGTGTATTGAAAGTATTGGGGCACCATGCACATACCTTTCAGTGTGGGCATGCGGTGTGTAAGCTCAACCTCTTTGCCACTTGCATCTACAGTTCTTCCCTTGTCATCCAGAATAAGAGGTGTGGGCTTGTTTACCTCTTTGACTTCTACTTTCCTATAAAAAAGGGACACAGACAAACAAGCTTAGTTTATTTTCACACTACCTCAGCACTCCTATGTTTCTGTACTCTCTAGATTTTAAAATCCTTTATACTGTGAAAATACTCACGGTGGAGCAATTCCCATAGCGTGTAGATTAGCTAGTGCCACTAAATTGTGAGGCCCAGTGTTCCCCAAGGCTCCAAGAATACCAGGTTTCATGGCTAACTGGGACTGGATGCGGGCCTGCAGCTCAGCAGCCTTGCGGGCCTTCTCGATAGCGTCATTCATGAAGCTGGCAGCCTGGGAGGGGGCAATAGATGCTGCACCACCTGCAGCTGCAGCAGCAGAATTGCCAAGAAGCCGTGAGACTGGAGTTTCCATCTGTGTCTTTGGTGTGGGAAGGGGAAATGCTGTAGTCAGGGAAAACATTTTTCAACACGTCTATTCTTAAAGTTTTAAAATGACTAAAGAATAATTTTATTACTGGTGCAGCAGGGACTGAAGAGGCAAAGCTCAGCTGTTTCTTCCTCTCTTCTATCTGTTTTGTTGCTGCCTCCATCATCTGTTTTATCTATTGTTACAGAGAAAAGCAAAAATGCATAAAGTTAATCATAAAACAGAATTTATGTAGGCACAATATAACTGCTACAGAGAAAATAATCTCATACCTGGATTTTGGTGAGCATGCCAGGGCTCTCAGATGGAGGTCCAGGTATGACCTCAGGCTCCTCCACCTCCTCGAAGCGTGGTACTCGCTTCCGCTTAGGAGCTGCCCCATCTCCTGGCTCAGGAGTAGTTCGCACTGCTCCAGTTTCAGCCTCATCTCCAAAAACATCCTGAAACCATCCAGCCCGACAGAAACACCAATAAATCACATTACCGTCCATCCAAACATACAATTAAACATATAATGTTCTAGTATGATTGTCAGCTAATCTCCATGATGTGCGTAAAGATGTTTTTTGGAGTATTAAGAGCAAGCATGCATTATGAGAAAGGTCAGTCCATGTAAATATAGTCACTGTAATCTCTTGTCGATGAAAGGATTAGCTTTAGGTGCATTTATCTAGCTATTGAGTAAGTGTTTGCTCAGGTATTACCTTAAGGTCTCTCTTGCGGTTCTTTTCTCCTGCTCCTTTGCTGCCACGGGCACTGCGGCTTTCCTCCAAAGCTTCAAAAAGACGCTCAACAAAACCTCCAGCAGACTCATCAAGGAAGGGACGTAACTGGTCTGTGGTGCAAAGGAGTGTCAAATAATTTGCACAAATACAGTACTCCTTTTTGATTGACGAAATTAAATGACATTCTTTAGATCTCATCACAGAAAGCCTTTATGGCCACAGATCTGTGTGAATAACCACGATTTACTGAAGTAATTAGGACAACTTTTTGAAGGTCAACTCTACAATACATCTTCCATATAGAATAAAGAATTACAATTATGAAGCTTCATTGATCAGAAGTGTTTACACCAGACCCTGGGATTTGGCATTTGTTCTTAACGGGCTCTTAATTAAATAGGTCACAAACATTATATACAGTTACCTATAGTCTTCCTTTTGTCCAGCCCTTTTCCCACACAGTGCAAAGCAGCAGTAACCACTGTGGGCTCCGAGAAGCCCAGCACCTTCTTCACGGTACGCTCCACCCATGGCCTTAACTCCTCCACCTCCCGTTTTGGAAGAGACATTCTTCCAATCCTGCAGAATATCATAAAATGCACACCTAGCGTCATCATTAATTTACACTGATGAAATTGTTTATCAGCGTCATGTTTCCAAACACACTGCACCTGTGAGGGACTGTATCACACTGATGTGACACACATGATTACAACCCCCCTCGCTCTCTCACGCACACTCGCATACAGGCGCAAAAACACAAACGTCCCACTACTTACACAAAGAATCCAATGCACACAGTCAGCTCAAATATTGCCGTTGTTTCATTTTTAATAATAACGTTAGGCTGGCTGACAACTATGCTAACCAAGAGCAACATACGAGCTTAATTCAATTACATCCGCCAAAACTCTCCGGTTGCCCGCTAGTCACCGTTAGCATGCTGCCGCCTGTGAGCTACCAACAACAGCGAATAGCTGCTTCATTCAACGTACAAACCTTTAAATTCTGCCTTTGCCCTCTGTCAGGTGGCTCACGTTGAAGATTTCAAACAGAAACGATTCACTTTACGAAGGGTAAAACACTCAAATCGCTAAGTTTCCAGAAAAAACTTTGTTTGGACGCGCCGTTCGCACGACGTTTCTAAACCAAGACCCGGAAGCGGAAATAGGCACGGCTTCTTCTTCTCGGCTATTTCCAGGCAGTCGTTGAGCGTGAATGTTCGTTGTTTCCACCCAGCCGCAAATGGAAGAAGTGTCCTGTTGGGTCTCAGGCTCCTTCAAGGGGTAATACTTGCTTTTGTGATTAAAAAAAAAAAAAAAAAAAAAGAAGTCAGTCTTATAGAGAAATCATGCAATTTTTAAAGGTTTGTGTTCGACCAAAAGAATATGAACAAGATGTTAAACAGTGATATTGCTGTGTTTCATTACAGCACAGGGTTAAACGGTTTGAATTTCACAAAAGAAACCAGCGCCAAACGTTCAAAACGGTGAGTTATGTAAAAACACCCATGTATTAATGTACATTAACTCAGATAAAACACGTTTTCCACACGTTTATTCAGTTGTTTTCCTTAAGTAACCAGTTGTGGTAGAAGTATTCACGTACCTTACCTCCCCTGAAATAGTTTAAGCTAGCATCAAAATGAAAATAGGCAACACAAGGATTTATTTACGGCACTTGAGTAAATATAGTCTTAATCAGTAAATTACCTCTGAACCAGGTGGTAACTGCAACTGCACTGTACAACAATAGGCTTAAAAAACTGAACTAAACTGTCAAGTTTAAAACACAAGTAAAGTATAATGAGCCTTAAAAGTGTGATAAACTAAGATAAATTGTATTTGCGTATGTTTGTGACATAACTTCCTATTTTAAATATTTTGTATGCATTTAAATTAAATTACTTTATGTGTAAAGTTTGTCTGAGGCAACATCTGTCTGTAATTAAATCTTAGTGGAATGATGTTCAGAGTGCAGAGCGATGAGATTGTATGGATGTCCATGCAAATGGTCAATTTTTGGTATTTCTAATGGTTATCATGCAGTTTTACATTCATCCCACAGCTTTGGGTCATTCATCAGAGCAACAAGAGAAAAGAAGCAGGTTGTGCAGGTGCGATTTAGAAAAGCCATAGAGGCTTAGAGAAGGAATCTCACCTCTGTGCACAGGCAAATAAAAAAATAAGCACAAGCAAACATAGGATTAAAAAGCAAGCATAAGGTAGGCAATATGAAACGGCAAACATTTAAAAGAAGAATAATTTAGATTTGATCTAAAAGGCTAATAAAACTATTAACCGGACCCTGAACACAAAAGAAGAAAACTGTCCACTGAGTTCCTCCTTTAACGTTATGGCTCAGGACTGGGTTTACATTTAATTTTAATTTCTTTATCCTTTATTAAGCCAGGAAGGTCCCATTTAGGCACAAGATCAATTCTTCCACTGAGTCCTAGATAATAGTACAGCCATGATCTCCTTTATCACAGCTCAGTCAAAAGTGAAACCATTCCAAAATATTGCCCAGCTAACCACAGATTAGTCAGTCCCCTGGTAAATACATGAGAGTATCATGTGATCTCCATTTCCTCCCACCATAGGCCCACCCCCTCATTTTCTCTCTATCTTTGCTTGATGTGGGTCAACCGAGTGCAGTTGTAGTAGTGTGAGCATGAATGCAGTAGTGAGCCTGAGGCTGCGTCCCCTACAACCGTCCACATCCATGCTTTCACTCACAGCGCTTAATGTTGTGTGTAACCGTCCAGTGTCGGGACGAACTGCGTATACACAGCATGTTATAGTTTTCCAGACATCTTCTTTCTGCAGAGTTATAACTATCATCAAGATGTCAACCTTTCATTACAGCTACATTCAGTTACTCCTACTGAACAGCACAGCCCCATCATCAACCTCTTCATATGCTGATTCATCAGGGACACATTCACCACAATTTACCGTCTGGATTTCACTCCCTCGCCCAGTTACTTACTGTTTACATCCATGTTTACATGCACTCTGCAGCCCCATTTGTGTGAACAAACCAGATTGAGCTTTTACATGGTTTTCAGTTCCCCATTTTCGGTATCTGGAAGTATATCTGGTAGTTTAAAGGAAACCTCTCATAAGCACTGCAGAGTAAAGGAGGACATTTGAGAAACTTTCATTGTATACTTTTTCTCTGTGGTGAAACGTGAGCTTTGTCCACCACCACAAGCTTCTTTGTGTGTAGAAGCACAACTTTGGATCCAGTTCAGTCTGTGACCTTTTAGGTGGACGTGGAGAAACAAAATACTCTTAAGAAATGTGACTTAGTTGGATATATTGTGTAAGAGAATTGGGCAGCAACAACACTTTTTGGTTATTGAGTAATCTGTAAAAAATGTTTTTTCTACAAAATGTTAAGAAAATTGTGAAAAAGATTCTTCCATGGCCCAAAGGGATGACTAATGATTAAAGAGGATTAGTTCGACAGAGAATTGGTCCAAAAGTGTTTTGATAATTGATTAAATGTGATTTTCTTTGTCTTCAATGACATTAAACAGAATATCAGGAAAAAACTTTAGGAGTACAGTCCGAAGTATAGTGGAGCACGGTGATTAAGGCAACAAACTTCATTAAAAGACTAATGTTTGGACGCCATGTGCATCTTCATCAGAGTCTTTGTATTGTTTGACGCTATACTCTGGACTGTACTCCTAGCGTTTTTCCTTATGCTAGAAGCATGTGAAGCGAGTAATGTGAGTAATGTACTTCTTCCTTCATCCTTTGGTTGGAAAAAACAACAATTTTAAGAGGCCATATTGTGAACTTGTAATGAGCATTTTTTAGATTTTAGACATGATTAATCGATTAGTTATGAAAAAAATAATATGTTGTAGCATAGGTGACATCTTCAGGTCGATTTTTAAGTTCCGCCGATTCCAAGAAATTACCTGTCTGCATTACTAAATTATTTTCATATATACTCATATTTAGCTGACTGAATTATGTTCAGATACAACATTTGTTTGACTGAATGGCACGCAGGAGCTGCAATGAGGCAGTTGGGGTGGACGGTGGCTGTACAAAGGGCAGGACTGTCACACCACAGTCCAGGATGCAACGGTCTTGCTTGTTAAAAACAATCCAAGGGCGTTTGCTGAGTGTTGTGAGAGAAGGGCCAGGTGGAGCAGGGGAGAGAGGCTGCTGCAGAGCCTGATGGGTGGAGGAATAAACACCTGGAATCACACAAAATTCTACTCTGATCCGGAGCAGTTTTACCAACAGGGGGAGGGCTCAGAGATTACCTTTTAGCTTTTAGGATTAGAAAAGTCTCTGGTGAGTGCGTGAGTTTAGAGATGTAACTGAATGCAAACACAATGTCAAACTCACGTCACCGGTGGTGAATGCACCATTGAACAACCACAAAGCCGTAGTCTTTGTCAACCTGATAAAATATACATTTACGAGTGTAAAATCGTGTTGTAATCATTTAAATATAAGGCCAGTAAACAACACACTCACTCACATTGATCAACCTGAATTCCTTGTTGGCACCTCGCATTAACTCTCTGCCCCCCTCTGCCTCCCCTCTCTCTCTCTCACTCTCTCTGCAGCCAACTCTATTATGTAATGACACCTCAGCACATAATATGACAATGCAACAGATATTTCTACACAAGCACATGCAGAAAAACAAAACACACACTGGATCACATGCTCTTACTCACAGTGACTTCCTCTTGTCTGTGCAGCTAAAACAAGTGAAACAGTATCATGGGGGCATGTGGTGAGAGCTGTATGAATTAATCTATTATATGACTGGAATGCCAGGCATTTGGTCTGCAGTTAATCCTAGTCCGATATCGGCAAAGCACTAATTGTTGAGTCTCTCACAAGTGTTTCCTTTCATTCGATTTCCCCCCAACGTCCTCGATATCCATCGATCACAACTTGATTTCATCTGAGTGCATTAATGTGCATTATTGCTCTGCTATAAATATTACATAAGTGCATAGTTTATGGCTTCATTTAAAATGTCTTACTTCACATGGCTTTTTGATTCATCAACTGATTATGATATATTTCATCATGCTGACCCAGTTTTGTTTTATTGTATCTGACAGGGGTTGTAAATCATCTTGGAAGGTAAGATCCCAGGGGACCCTGCTGTCTTTACTTCACACATGTGCTGCTAGGACCTCAGAGTGTGTTGAAGTATCAGTGCACGTGCATGAACTGAATCCCATGTCGTCCACTTAGAATGTAAGTTTTTATTTCTTTTTTTCCTCATTCATAACCAGCTCTGTTTGCCAAATATTTCTCTTTAACCACCTCTCTTTTACCTCTCCTCAGTCTGTTCTACATCGTGTTTCCCTTTCATTCACTGTACTTGAATAATTGAGCAGTCGTGGAAGATGGCGTCACCACGAGCAGGCTTCCTAGAACACATTCAGGCCAGAGAAACTGATGAGGATGTTATTTGCCTGTAGCCTGGCCGTGCCCCAAATATCACACACAATGTCGTGAGATACACGTGCGTCCTTGAAAAACATAGTCCTTGTATGTCTGTATGTTTACCATGTCCCCTGTGTTGGTGACATCACAGTGATGGGGACCACAGATGGTGGGGCAGAGCAGCGTCTCCAACCCCGAACACGCCGAGGCCCGTCATCGCTGTGAGCTCCAGCAAGGAATATGACTTCAATGTAGCTCAGATTTCCATCACAGTGCTGGCCACTGTGCAATTTTAATGAGCAACGAGGCTGTTTTGGGACTAGTCTGCACTAAAACCCCCTGAGGACTCGGGGTGAGTAAGAGCCAGTGTGTGAGTGTGTGGTGCTATCATGTCTTTGGGTTTGTGCGTGTGTAGTTGTAAAGTCACAGTGTGACTTCCCCTCACGTGAGTTTGACTGGAGTGCAGTGAGTGAATATTGGGGGAGGGGAGTTGAGAATAAGTGAATAAGCACCTCATTGTGTCATTCCCTTCAGTGCAACCAGCAGAAGTGGACAGACACCCTTAAATCATTAACTTGTTAAAACCAATAAGGGGATGTGGAGCCACAATTAAAACCTACACTGCGACGGCTAAGAGGGGCAGTAAGTTCATTATGTGAAATCCTATTGATGCACGGACACACGTGCTCAATTAATCCAACACATGCTTGTTGGATAGAGAAGTGGAAACAACTGAGCACTGGAATGGTGCAAAAACAATGAATTTCTCAACTTTCTGCTGATTATGAGATTTAATATTGATGTTTAAAAATACAGCATGTTAAATTGGCCATAATATAGAAGGGGGAGTAAAACTTTTTCAAAATAAAATTGTAGAAGGGAAAGGGAAAAACACATAAACACAAAACAAATGGGTGGAGCTGATAAATACAAACACTATTATTGAATACAAGCAGAAAAAAACAACAAATGTCCTTCACGTTCCCCAAAACTGAGCGAGGTCAAGTCTCCTCCCTGTGCCCTCCACACATCCTCTTCCCGTCCTTTTCCTCTTGCCCCTCATTTCCATTCTCCAGAGGAGGAAGAGGGGGAGGGATGCAGGGCAGGGGCTTCTCTGCTAAAAACTGCATGGATA
>OMLP01000352.1:3255-18973 GCA_900302685.1 Spondyliosoma cantharus | reverse complement strand
CACACACACACACACACACACACACACACACACACACACACACACACACACACACACACAAACAACCTTATTAAGTGTTTGCCATGATTTTAGTATTCTTATGTAAGTTAAAGCAACATTATGTAACTATGTAAATTATGTAAAATCATTTTGATGATGCATTGAATTATAATAGGGTGAATGGTTATTTGCCTCAGCCACATATGCTTTATGGCATATCTGGGATTTGTCCAAACTTTGGCTGATGCATTGGAAAACATGCATAATGTGCCAAGTCTTGTTTGTAGTTAGCCAGGTTTTGCATTACATCTGGGAGATTGTTAAAGAAACCTGGGATTTGTATTTAGGACAGTTGTGCTGCACTATGAAATGATGGAAGGCTCCAAATTACACAAAATACAGATTACCATATAATGTTGCTTTAAGCAATTTCCTTATTGCAAATTTAAACCTCAGGATATTGATTAATTATTCTGATGACAGCTGCACAGGGGGGGTCAGTAAAAGAGAGAACAGTATTCCTTATTTTTAAAGAAATTGACTTTTTTCTCTTCCCAGCTTCATGTTAAAGAGTTACTCCACAATCCTGCACAGCTGGTCTGCACAGGACTTGAGGAGCCTGGAGCTGATCCCATCTGTACCCGTAGCCTTCTTCGCCTTCATCTTCCTCAATTTGTTTCTCACTTGGACAGTGGAGAGGGACAGATTGGAGCAGAGGGGCTGAGTGTCACGTGGGGCAGGTGGGTGAATGTCCGGGGGGACAGTGTATGGTGTCTGCAAGGTGAATGCAGTGGAAAGGGAGGTAGAGCTGAGAAAATGGGGCAGTAAACATGGGGGTAGAAGAGGTGGGGGGTAGCAGGCACCTGCGCCTCCTCTTCTTCAGCTCGGACATCGGGCCACTCGGACGCGGCCGAAAACAGCAAAAAAGCAATAACAAGACCAGAGCGAAAAAAGCAACTTTGATCTCCATACTGCCCAGACAGAGAGCTCCAAGGGATGTAATTAAAAACATTTAAAAGTACAGAAAGAAATATAAAAAGAGGAAAAAGCTCAAAGGCTAGCGAGAACTGCTGTAGCAGGGTGCCACTCAAGTGCCTCCTCAACCCCACGTACCAAGGAGGGTTGCCATGGACGGCAGCGAAAACAGAAAGTAAGAGCAAACCTACCCAAATAACAACAATACACCTGAAGAACAGATTTGCTCCACATTCACATACCACACAAGCTCTCCATCCCACGACCTGAAAAACACCAGGAAAAAACACCAAAAATATGACACTAAGTCTAGAAGTAAAGGGCAACAGAGAGAGCTAATGACTGGGCCTCAGACACTGATGTGGGTGATGTTGCTGCGAAAGATGGAAACCGCTTTTGCAGCAAGAAGAACACCAAAGTACTCTGTTTTATCAACGATACGGCATCTGACATTATTGATCTATTGAGCAAAGTCAGATCTCTCGATACTGTGGTGTCTGTCAGTGGCCCTCTACCGACTGTCTCCAGATTTGATAAGAGATTCAACAGGTTGTTGATGTTGAACAGATGGGTCAAAGCTACATGTGCCGCACCTCCACCTCCTCAGTGAACTTTACTGACAATTTTAACACCTCTTTAAGGCAGAGGGATTTTGCCTTAACAATTCAGGAATAAGGCTGTTAACCACCCCCATGTTTTACTCAGTGCGCCACACATCAGTTCCTCCTCCCAAGGACAACAGGCGAGACAAACCAAAACAACTGATAAGACAGCCCTCGGGATGAGAACTACTACTGCCTGAGATAAGCTTCGAACGGAGAAGACAGCTGTGCCAGGAGGGCAGGAGGAGTCTTCGCCACCGCCATCTTTGCCCCCCAAGGAGGAGTGCCCTCCAGTCTCAACAAGAGGCAACTTCCACTCTCCACCAACCCGAACCCCACCCAACTCTCTGCACTCTCCAGCAAGCCTCCCCCCTCCTGGATTTTACGGACAAGATGAAACCGCTTGTCAGTGCTGGAATCAAACTCACACCAGGTCCAAATCCCAGATCCCCTAAATCTATTATCACGGCCCAGCCCCCATCCCACCGCCACGCTTGAAACATAGTCACCTAAATGTCATCGTGCCCCTCCACCTCCTCAGAATCATCCTCTCTCTCCACTGTCTGAAAACAGCAAAGCACATCCTGTCCATGAGTTACTCAAGGCCACCTAAATACTGCAGAGATATTTTGGTGACCTTGTGAAGTTACTGTCTCTTATCTGCACTGACTTGGATTGTGTGTTAATTGTTGGTGCCTTTAACATCCATGTCGACAAACCTGAGGACAGATGGACTAAAGAACCGTGTTGTGTCATTGATAACTTCCTAGACTTGGTTATCTCCCCTGGATCTGAACATTTCTAAGGTTCTAGTATCTGATGGTGCTCTCTCTGACCATTACTGTGTTTTCTTTGAGAGCAATATATCTGTGTACACAAATGTTCAAACTGAGGTCGTCTCAAAACATTACATCACTGAAAGCACCAGGAATATATTCATTGAGGCTTTCTCTTCCACACCCCCACTCTCCAGGTTCTCTGTCAATGACCTTGTACATCAATTCAGTTCTAAAATTACAAATGTTATAGATGCAATTGCACCCACTAAAGTGAAGGTGGTCTCTGGTAAGAAAAAATCTCCTTGGAGAAATGCCACGCTGGTCGAAATGGAAAAAAAAAAAACGAATGTCCAAAGCAGGTGGTGGAAAACCAATCTCCAGGTTTATTTTGACATTCATAAAGAAAGACTTTACATTTTTAATTTTGAACTGAAGAAGTCAAGGCAGTCCTTCTTCTCAGACATCATCACCAGGCTAAATAGCCCTCCTGTGCCAGTAGTCTCTGATCACTATCTACTAGGGCCTGTAATGAATTTGCATCCTTCTTCACTGACAAAAATTCAGAAAATTAGACAAGCGGTCACTGCCACCGTACCATGTACAGGAGGTTTGTTGTCATTGTGTCCATCTAAAACCAACTCCAATACCATGACACAATTAGATCCAATCAACAACAAAAACCTGCAAGATGATAATACAGCATTTGAAATCATCCTCTTGCAGCCGCATTTTGTAATAATGTCATACATTTTCAATTCATTATGTAATAGCACCGCATTTTGTAATAATCTGCCACATTTTGTAATGACATTCTTGAACGCAATATGTAATAAACTTTGACGCATTTTGTAATAAGTTCTTACATATTGCATCAGTAATTACAAAATGCAGGTGTTAATGCAGGTCTTTTTTATCAAGAAAATGTAATAATTTGGTGCAAATGTTTTTTTCTAATTAAGACATCCATTTTGGTGGTTTATTACGTAATGCACCAAATTATTACATTTTCTTGATAAAAAAAAGTGCAACACCTGCATTTTGTAATTACTGATGCAATATGTAAGAACTTATTACAAAATGCGGCAAAGTATATTACATATCGTATTCAAGAATTTTATTACAAAACATGGCAGATTATTACAAATCGTGGCGTTATTACATAATGCGGCGCGTACATGCCTTGAAATTTTACCAGCAGGGTTCCTCAAAAAAGTTTCAGAGTGCATGACTCTGGATCTGCTACAGATTGTCAACATGTCTCTTCTCTCAGGTGTCTTCCCTCAAGCCATGAAAACTGCAGTCATTAAACCACTCCTGAAGAGAACAATCTAGACACATCAGTGATGAATAATTATAGGTCCATATCAAACCTCCCAATTTTAAGTAAAATCATTGAAAAATCTGTTCTTCCAACAGCTGAACAATAATTTAATAATGAATGGCTGTTTTGATGTCTAACAATCAGGTTTTCGACCGCATCACAGCCCTGAGACTGCTCTAGTCAAGCTCCTCAATAACATTCATTTAAACATTAAACATCTTGGTTAACTGGCGTCCTTTGTTACTGTGGTTACAAACCTGCTCATGCACAGCAGTCTCCTCTGTGGGGAGGGGCTTTGAAGGCAGGGCTGCAGTGCAGCAGAGAGGAAGAAGGAGGGACCTGAGAGCTGTATCATTCAAAAAAGTCTACTTTTTTTCTCATAACTCCAGACTGCAGCTTTAAGCACAAGGTTCTGATGTTGAGTGTGAACTGGTGTCAGAATATATTAACCTTAATATTGACGCTAAGTGGAAGCTGCAGCCTGTACAAGTTTTGGTCTAAACAGAGAGTTATAAACTTAAGTGTGTACCTGTCCTGGTCAGAGAGAACACCGTAAACTGCAGCCTGGTCTTCAGAGAGCTGCTCCTCCATGTTGCTGAGCACAGAGAAAAACTGCTGCAGACACAGCATCATCCCCTCCAAATCGCCCAGAGAGTACTGTAGAGAAGTAAGAGCAAGGAAAGTACAAGAGTTGTCTTTCAACACTATATCCAAATCATGGAAAATATGAAAACTAATTACTAACTACCTTTTCAGGTGAAAAAAATGATATACCCCAAGCAAGATTTCTAAAGCAATTCTACTACTTCATCTTCTTTTAGGTTGTCCTTCTCCAGGTGAGCCATTTGAGAACTGCTTAGCTTATCCAAGACTTGCACTGGCCTAGCCATCTGATTTCCTTTTATCTCCACATGAATGTGATCAAATAATTTATTCATGTGGTTCTTCTAAAGTTTTAAAATGTTTTTGGACTGGAGGGATCAAATTCTGATACTAAAGAGTCATTATAAGGGGTCTGTGATGCTGTGAAGGCTTTTTATTAACATGGCTCGCAACCATGGAAATTGCTGTAGCTAGTCAGCTCCCAGCTAGTAGGAACCAACCAAATGTAGCTCCTCCTGGCTTTCCCCCAGCAGCCCTTGAGCAGTGTGCACCATCACACTTCTTGGAAACAGATTACACATTTTAACAGTTATTTGGTAATCCCTTTTAAGAAGTAAAAATAGGAGTTGAACCTTACTTTGTTAATGATGTACTTTGATGTAACAACCCAACTTCGTATCAAATAAGACAAAAACTAAAAACAGTACTTTTTTTTGTTAGTCAGTAAAGAAACAATTACACTATATTTAGGTATTATTTCATATAATAGTTAAATATCATAATACCATGCAATCTGCTCTTACTATGATGGTGTAATTTGACACCACATATAATGCTACCATCATTGGCCTATTATAGTTCAATTAGTAACAACACATGATGTACGAAGATGAATTTAATGCCGGTGTATTGGGCATAGCCTTTACACAAGTCGGACAAATACTGAGAGCTTAGACAAATCTGCAAGCTCATGTTTAATTTTTTCTGGCAAATGTCACTGCCACTGTTGTATTTTACCAGCTTTTAACAGTTTAATTCATTTATTTATTTAAGTTTGAGCAAAAAATTGCCAAACATTATCGCTCACCAACACTGTCAGGAAACAACTGTATTTCTGTGTAAAAATGCAAAAATATACTGTAATATGGCTATAACTGGTGTCTACCTACACTGTCCTGTCTGGATGGAAGCTAGCTTGTTAATAGTTGCAGCTCTGAGTTTACTACATCATAACAACACAGATACAAACAAGCAGTAGGCTGCGATTAACACACTTTGTATCTTACTGACAAGTTTTTATTTCATTTGTGCTATGTTACACCTTTTGCTGCTTTGATTGGTTGCAAGTCTATGCAATTGTGTTGAGAGGTACTTTGGTCAATAAAGACATCATACCACTAAATTGTCTGATATCTTAGCTGGTAACTGCTTCTAGCAACAGACTACAACACATTGTTTTTTTTTTTACATTCACGCATTTAGTGGGCACAACATGAAATAAATGTATGAACTAGAAAATTAGTATAATATGGCCTCTTTGAGTTTCCTCATTTAAAGCACATGGATTTATTGATTTAGTCGTCCTGAGGTCCTGGACAATACAATACAATACCAATATGTACTACATATCAGATATTGAAACAATCAGGCAATACGTAGATTCATAACCTTCATGCCAGGATTATTATATTCATTGTTCATTTGCTGCCTGTATTCTGATCTTTTTATATTTCCATTTCATGTATTGAACAAAATCATCCATCCATCCTTGTTGTTAGTAATAAAATGTTGGAATTACTTTATTTCTTTGAAATCCACAGTCAGCACCACCGCCACAACTGCTCTTTGTTTCCAAACTATTTTTATTTTATTTTATTTCTATTTATTTATTTTAATTTGGTTTTGTTGATAACACTTTACTTATAGCTCCTGAGCTCTTTGAGTTTTGGGACTGTAGGTCTGGTGGGCCACGTGGACCACAGCAGCACAGTTTTCAGGTCTTTGCACTGGTTTTCTGTCTGTCAAAGATTTGACTGAAAATACTTCTACTGGTTTCTACAGCACTGAATGTTTTGAATGGCCAAAGTACATTTCTGATTTGCTTCTACATCATGAACCATACAGACCTCTCAGACAGTCTGGAAGATGTTTGTTTACTGTCCCTAGGGTCAAAACTATACATGAAGTAGCTTGCAGCTTCTGCACACCACATTATGTAGAAACCAACCTTTTTTTTAATTATTAATTTTAGCACTATTTATGATACATCTCTTTACTACTTTGGCATCTTTTGCAAAATCTTTTTATATGCCACATTTTTTCACATTCAGTACCAACTTTCCTGTATTCTGAAATTAATTCAACACACAGTTAATGTGGGTGTCATTTGTGGATAATAATGAGTTAGATTAAATTAGAGACAACAAAAGAAGTAGGGTTGGAGACAGAAAAAAACGGATGTTCTTCACAGGCTGTGCATTCAAATAAGGCATTCATATGTTAATATGCTCCTGGCTTTTTCAAAAGCACCCATCTCAAGAATTATGTTGACATGAGAACAAATACATTTTATATTGAGCAGCAAACAATGTGGCTCATTGGAGGATTAGTCATGGCTCACTGCTCACCGCTCACTTCTGTCTCACAACGTTGCTGAATACCAAAAATCAAGATTAGTCAGAAGAAACAGTTTCATTTAGCACAAAGGCACTGTTGTTCATTTATATGTTCTTTTGTAAGTAACCATATTATTGTGTAGGACTTTTTTTTTGACCAACTTCAATTTTCTGGCAAACAGTATGAGAAATAACTTTATCCAGAGCTTTTACCTTTTTTATATTCACAGTAGACATTCATTATTCCACTGAATTGAGCTCATAATGTGTCACTCTAAATCCCAAATCCGACCCGCCTGCATCGCCAGTATAGACTCCCATTCCTGCCTGCGCAGCTCCTCCCAAGATTATATATGCCAATGAGAGACTTTGGGCCTGAATTCTCTTTGTTTCCCTAGAAACCACTCCAGGCAAAACAAAGGAAGAGCTGATATATCCGAGATAATCCTGTGTTGTTTTAGGAAATGCCAGATTGTGGATGTATTATTGCTAAACATTTGGAACAGCTTCCTGGATCCTGTGTTTAAATGTACACCACCACAAGAATATAGCTTTATCAGTCACAACAAACATTGATTGTTACTGACTTTTCTGTGAATTTTCTGCTATCACACAGTATGGCTGTTGCCATTAACCTTTTATTATTTTTTTTGTCAGTTGACTAAATGATTATTTTGTAATCAGTCTGTTTTTATGCTGATTTTATCAGATGATGCCACATTGTAAGTAACTGTACATCTACCATAGTGATTTCTTTTTGGATAACTTTGCCTGTAATTTAGACTGTGTAGTCTAAATAATTTATATGAAACGGCACCCACTTTCCTTATCTCTGGCTGAAAGCAGTCTACTGTGTTAAATGGGATTATTATATTTAAGCCAGTCCTCCTCACTGATCTGCCATCAAGGCCCCGCCAATTAAACTACATGTGTCTCATTAATCCAACCACCTATGTCACCCTGATTCAACCAACCTGTGAAATCTATATAGGCAAGCCTAACCATTTCTCTCCTGTCCGTCTCAAGTTCTTGTAACCCTCTCCCAACACCCTCTCCTTCTCCACTATCCTCTCTCACAGGATCACCGGCAGCCCAGCCTTCATCCATCCCATGGCAAACTCGAACCTCCTTTCATTCATCCACCAACCTTGACCAGTCCCTTTCTTCATCCTCCAACCTCGACTCCTCCATTCCTTCATTAACCATCCCGACCCCTTTCCCTCGTCCAACAACCCCGACCCCCCTTTCCTATCCTTTCAAAAATCTTCTACGAATTTACATAAACTACCTTGACATTAAACTGTGGCGTGGTCTTTTAGGGAATGTATTGTTGGCTTTAAATTAGTGAACCTGCTGTTAGTTTATTTGTTAGAGTGGGTGATCCAAATTAAAATTCCCAGGGTCAAATTTTATTCCCAGTCGAACCCTGTGTGATGCTGAACTTCTGATTTTTGCATTTTATTTTGCTTCAGCTGTCTGTTAAGATGCAAACCAAATGATGCTGGGATGTGTTATCGGATATTAAAACATAGAAATTGTCATGGTTTTGGTTTTTGGTTTTGTTATTTCCTGTACTATTTTGTAAAATTCATCCTCACGTGTCATATTTCACTTTCACTCTTTCCCTTTTTGATTAAGTCTGACAGAGATAACATTCAGTTGATAAATAGCCCTGTAAAGACCTGTGTCTATAAACTGACACATCTTTTTGAGTTGTAGCACACACAAAGCCAGTATATTCAGCAAAAATGTGCTAAAAGAGAGCGTTCACTGACCAAGCTCATATTTTTGGTAGATCTTACTGCTCTTCACCCACCCTATTGCAAGCTGCTGATCAAATATATATTTTATGATGACAAAATTGTCTGAAAAAGACAACGTATACTTGTCAATGAGAGCAGCTGTGTGATATAGCCATATTTAAAATGAGTGATTATAGAGTAGTTGTCTTCGTATCTTTACTGCATTCTTAATATTTTGGTAACTTGTTGCACATAGCCATATCTTAAATGTTCTTTGACTAAATATCTGTAATCCTGTGTGTGAAAGATTTCAGTGACCTATCCAGTGCAGCCCCTGTATGAAATGAAATACAATTAAAAATTATTTAACAAGACAAATGTGTTACATTGTAAATGTTTTTCTCAATGGAGCTCTCCCCTGTCCAGAAGCAGGGGAAACACAGGGGCAGGGTGAGCAGCCGTCCCAGGATTAATTAATTGTGGGGGCACTATGCAAGCAGATTTGTAGTCTGTTCAGGATAGTGTCATTTCACTAATATGATGTGCCACAGTCGCACAGAGCATAATTGATGTAGTAAAAAATCATGTGAAAAACAGTTGTTCTGAAGTAATGTACCAACCACTTCACTCATGGTGACAACTAACCAAAAAAAAAAGAAAAACATCAATAGCTTATGTAAATCACCACATTCTAAAGAGTAATATTTGCATTTTGGAAGTTAAAACAGCCAACTCAATAAATACTCTTAATGGGAAATATGGGTATTGGGTTATTTGTATAAAAGCTTGGCAGTAAAATGGAGAGAAAGTACAAACCAGATACTCTAAAATGCAAGAAATATAAAAATATTAAAAGTTGAACCAGTAAAACTGCCTGCTGTGTTTTTACACCTTTTTCCCTTCTGGATTGTACTTTAAACACAGCCTGTCTACAATGACGATGAAATGATGGATAACCAATCTCACGATACTACTGCTTGCACTACAACCAGACAGTGGCTAGCTAGAAGAGGATGAAGTTTTAAAAAGGGACTGTGATATAGGTATTTCATGTGAACTTTTGTCGATAATTTTGTTCTAGCAGACTAATACTGTTCAAAAAATGAGGGGAACACTTAATTGTCACAGTGTAACACCAAGTCAATTAAAATTCAGGGATATCAATCTGTCCATTTAGGAACCACAGGTGAATGTTAATCAATTTCACCTGCTTTGGTGCAAATGAGTTACTTTGTGATGTGAGATGAATCTTTTGTTTAACTCCATGTCTTCTGCATCTCATCACCAGCCTGTATCACTGCTTCTTAATAGGTTATGAAGTGATGTAACCCACCATGTCTATTTGTGGAAATCACATTACATCTTTAATGTGGGATTGCGGGCATTGAAGTTGCAAGCAATCAGACATTCTATGTATTTATTATTATTGCTGTGATATTGCGGGCAGGGACACTATGACACCAGGTACTATGCCATTCTTTTGATGATTGCTTTTAATCATTATAAATACTACAAAATAATTCACTACATTGGTCAGGTTGGGAACCAATAGGTTAATGCAGGTCATATTAACATTGCTATTGATGAATGTGTTTTTATTTTCTCTGATCTCTCTGTAACCTGAATGTGAGTGTGTGAAAGGGAATGGCAGCAGGTGTGTTTGGCTGAGTGAATGATGACTGAGTGCGGGTGTAAGTTGTCTGAGAACTGCTTGGTTCCAGCCTCCAAGCCAGAAGTTTAAGGGCCGGATCCTCACAGTTCCATGGACTTACCTCTCGACTGCCAGCATGTGTGTGTTGGAGTGTTGAAGCTAATATTCACACTACACTGTTGATTGAAGCTTGTAGCAGCAAGGGAAGTATCTGCCTTGTAATTTGTGTTTATATGGATATTTATACATTAAGCTAATATTCTGTTGCACCATATTTACCTGATTGGAGAACAATACCCTTAAAATCCTGATATTCACAACCCATCATACCCATAAATATTTCAACAACAATTTACAGAAAATAATTGATTAAATGATGATTTGTTAGTCAAATGTAACTAACATTTTGGTGAAATAAACCTCATGTAATTTTAAGACAAAGTTAACTGTTAGATTTTTAGGCATTTATTTTAGTATGTCCAACTCAAACAATCACGTCAGTGATATTCATAGATTTTATGAAGGTAGTGTAACTTTTAATTATTGTAATATCTTTAAAAGAATGTGTCAATTCAGAAGCTGATTTGGAACTCCTCACTGCATCCATATACTATTACATGTGTGCAGTTGAATTATTATTCCATGATCTTGAAAATCATCAGATCAAATAGACACAAAAATACAGGTTAATGACAGTAGCTTTGCCGTCAGATGGGCTATATTGACATTTAGCATCTATTACCCACATATAACTGAGTCACAAGTATTCATGCTGTTAAACGTGAAAAATGTCAGCAAAACAATTTTAAACTGTATTGTAAACATGACCTCAATTCCACAACCTTGACTGTGGATGACATTCAGACTCATTAGACCATTGACTAAACCAGATTTCAAGTGCTATGCGACACACATTATTCTTGTGTTTGAACAGACAAAGTGGTATTACTTACAGCAATGTTTCCCAGAGTGTGTTGCTTGTTGTAACTCTTCTGAGTACAGCAGGTGCACTGATGGTCACAGGTGCAGTAGCATGCCATGGTGGCTACTTGGTTGCCCTCCCAAAGCTTCTCCTTGTCTTCACTTTCACTCCTGTCCACCTCCTCGTCACCAAGCCACAGCTCTTTATCCACAGAGATTGACATAGCATTGTAATTTCTAGCCATCCCAGGGAGACAGTCGTGTGACTGCTCATCATAAGACAGCAGAGGGAAAGAAGAAGATGAAGAGAACATCAACGCAGGTCTTTGAGTTGTTTCTGAGGCAGCTGTGGATGCAGCAAATTTGTTTGGGACTGTATGAAGAGCCCCATGTGATAACTTCTTGGTGACAGTGTTTCGTTGAATCTGCAGATCTGTCCATGACTGGACAGCACGGAAAGGGGTTGAAGTGTCTAAAGGTAGAACACTATGGAGAAGAGTGCGTTTTGTTTCACTCATATAGGGAATATCTTTCCTATGGACAATATGAGAAGATGGAGATGAAGACATCTGAACAGAAACAGAGCAGCCTGATGGCTTGATGTCTGGGATTTCAAAGGGGGCTGAATGAATGAAGGAGGGGGGTGTATCTGAGAGGGAAGTTCCACTTATTGAGGTTTGTTCAGTGTCAACTGTTGTTAAGGACGAATAAGAGAAAGGCATAGCTCTGCCTGTGGATGAAAATGAATCTTGAGCTCCTGGTCCTCTTGGCCACTGTGGATTTTCAGGAGGTCCATCTGAAGTTTCAAAGCTGCATGACTCTTCAGGCACAGGAGTTGGATTGGAAATATTGATTGGTTCTGCCCAATAGACTCTCCCTTCAGTATCAAGCTGCTGAAAAATGACATCTAAATCTCCATTTTCACTTTCAGAGCCATCCACTGAAGTTTGAAATACCAGATGTAAACTGTCAATCTCAATCAGGTCCTTTTGTTTGACTTTAGTTATGCTCTGTGCCTCTAGAACGTCATCATGGAAAGCTGAAGCACCTCTAACTGATTCACTTTCTGTGCCATTAATTCCCAATTGACAGACTTTTCTTAGCTCTTCCGATTTAACTTTAGTTGAAATTTCACGCAAACTACAGGAGTGGACCTGTGGATCTATTGCTTTTTGGTTACATACTTCTTTAGAAACTAAACAAGAACCTTCTGACAGACCAGCAGAATGCTCCCTCTCTGAGTTATATACGAGAGCATCTTGAGTCTGCAAAGTGTCAGTATGCCTGTCACCCCCTACCATTCCCTTTCCATTCATCTGAAGAGTATCCTTTGATTCCGATGAGAGGTGATCCATCTTAACATGAATATCATCTTGGACAGGTGAGTCTGGAGCAGGGTCTCTGTAATCATCAAGAGGACATGATCTGTTTTGTTGGGAGGTGGGCTGCTCTGTTAGGCCTGAAATTCTTTCAACAGCTGAATCTATAAGATCATGTGGATCCTGAGACTGTGATGACAAATCAGACTGACACATTGGAGTGGAAGAGTTATGTGATAGGCAAGGCAGTGTGGTACACCCCCTTTTAAATTTAGCAGAGACCAGAACGAGACAGGATGGAGATAAGGGATTGCCCTTGTCCTCTTTCTTCTGTGTATTGGTAGGTGGATCAGAGGGGCATATGCCACCCGAACATGGGTCAAGGGAATCTCTTTTATTGTTTTCTGTATTCCATAAGAGGGACTCAAATAGTGGGGGAGATGGTAAAGAGGATGGATAATGAAAATCAGGAGTGGTGTAGGGTGATAAACAGGAGGAAGCAGAGATAGCGTATTCATGAGAAGCAACCTCAGCCAATTCTGACCTTGTGTTCCCTGGACTCAAGTTAGACTGGGCAGAAGACATGGCATCCAGGGCAGAAAATGGATGATCACAATTTGGAGAGGGTGAAAGTGATAAAGCATGTAGAGGAGAACTTGGAAAGCATGCTGTGCCTTCAGAGTCATTAGGAAGAGTACAGAGGTTGGGGGATGGGGCATTCTTATCCTCACTAGAGAGGACATGAGGGACGAGGACAGGAGATTGGAAGTCTGTTACGTTTTGTAACTCAGAAAGGTACTCGCATACCAGTGCAAGCAACGAAGCAGGTTGAAACTGGTCCTGATCTGGTGGTTTCTCCGTCTCTGACAATTGCAGGTCAGATTTTGGGGTACACAATGAGACAGGAAGTAGTTGAGGGTCAAAGACTAGGGAATGCCCTGGTGAAGGACAGGGTGAGGAAAGGACAGATTTGTCACCAGGAGAGGTTAGAGATGAGGAGAGCAGGAACAATGGGGTGGTGTGAAAAAGCGGTGAGCCGGTCCTCTCACAGCTCTTGCTGTCGTTGCTCCCTCCCGACGGGCTAGACAGAGCCTGCAATCAAAAAACAATTCATCCAGTCAAATAGCATGACACAGTTACTATTATATATATACTGTATATAAATCCTCCCATTATAATGACCAAGCCCATTCTGTCATCAAGTCAGAGTGACTGATTTAAAGAGTACCATGACTTAGCATTGGACCTCTATCAAGTTGGGGGCTTGTGAGAGAAGTGAGTATGCAGTGGTGAGTAGGGAGACCTTAATGAGATCAGGTCCTGGTGACGACTGAGAGGGGGAGGGGTTTAAGAGTTCCTCTGGAAAACCACTGCTGTCTGACTGGCAGCTGACCCGTATTGCACCTGGTATTTCTTACACATACAAGTGAGGAAAGGGAAAACAAAAGGAAGGAGGGACAGTACATCATAATCAATAAACAACACTCAGTGATTCTAGCATGAAAAAAGAATTTGGAGAGAGAGAGAGAGAGAGAGACCAAACAATGATAGAAGTAACATCTTGTCCTGTCAGGAAACCTGCGGTATAAGTGCTGACAGTTTCATTTAGCTCTCAGATAAATACTTTTGTGATAAAATGTGTGCTTGCACTTTAAAGCAGGGATGATTGAAAGTGAGTGAAAAAATGAAAACATATAACCCACCTAAATTATTTACTGCTCTTCCCATGAAGCTCCCAGTGACACTACTTTCCTCACAACTGTTTATCTGGAATGAGATATGGAATGATATAAAAACGTTAATACACTTTACAGGGAAGTAAGTAGAAATCTGACTACAACAGAAAATATAATAAAACATGCACCTTCTTCAAGTGGATACACAATGTCAGCATTTTTCAGTTTGCAACAAGTCAAAGAAAGTCAATGTTTTGGGCAGGACTGTAATCAAACATGTAAAATTTGGGGAAGAATCAACAATGTATAGTCAAGTTACAATGACTTCCTGTTTCAAGGTGACTAACGGCATCCGATGAGAAGTCAAAATGGTCAGTGCACGCCATCATCATGGACCTAAGGCTATTCTGAACAAATCTAAGGAGGATCTGGTCAACCCGACAGTACAAAGAGAGTACAAAGATATAGAAAAATAAGACGGCCATGCCGTCATGGCCATGCCGTTCAATAAAAATTCAAGCTTTCAATAACTTTTCATCACAAAGGTGTTAAGATTGGCTTGTGAAAATCTCAAGTTGGTCAAGTTAAAGCTGTAGGTTCGTCAAATTAAAACCAAGCCACGGAGGGTGTCAGCTTTGATTCCAAACTGGCATGGTAGCAAAGAAAAGCGTTTTAAAGCCTGTGATGTCATCACAGAGGGGGAGCTCTACTGTGCATATTTAATAGCTGAATAACCAGCATGTAAATTCGGAAGGCGAGCAATTCTCATCAGCACCATCTTTCTTGTATCTTGTATTCAGTTCTTCTTTTTAAATCTATGAATACAACAAATGAAAATCGTCAAAAAAGAGCAATATTCAAAATGGCTGACGTTCTGTTCGGTTGAAGTAGTAGTATAGAAAAATGTGACTTCCTGTTGCCATTAGGTGGCACTATGACTGTAACAGAATATTCAATTTCTTCAGGCTGGGACTGTGAAGTTTGGGGCAGATTCGACCATATACAGTGGAGTTATAGCAATTTCCTATTTTATGGCACCACATTAGGCTTTGCCGTGCTGACACGGCCAAAGTCTTCTAAGAAAACTCACACAGCATCATCACGTCTTAAGCTTTTTCTCACTTTGTTTAAGACATATTTGGCGGTGTCGATGACGTGCACTGTTGTGCGGGCCACCACCGGGGAGTTTTAAAACCAGGAAACAGCTGATCACAGCAGTCAGTCCATCACTTCATCCGCGGACGTCAACATGGGCAACTGGAAAGCCGCTGAGATCTCTGTAGCTGGCAGCTAGTGGAGCTGTTTGGCTGAGTCAGCTACCTGTTAGCTAACTGTGAAAGCGGCCGGAAAACTACGAACGGTCAATACTTTCAAATTAAAAGCCCCCCGCTAAGAACCCAGTTCCAAACTCCAATGGGGTGCAATGTAAAGCTCTTATTTTGAAGACAAACTCATTGTCACTGTTCACTGCCCAACTTCGTGCTTCACGTCACGTCAAATGTTTACGCCTACCC
>OMLP01000349.1:27491-50577 GCA_900302685.1 Spondyliosoma cantharus | reverse complement strand
TGAATAGATGAGGGACAGAAAATGGGAGGCGCGGGCTGACATTTCACCAGCCGCGTTGTTTGTGTCCGCTTTTTGGCGAGTTCAGCCAGAGTTGACGTCGCCTTGCCTGTCGCAGGGAAACCTCTCGTCTCGGTGGGATTCTCACAAAGTACACATAATTTCCCATTTATGTTACTTCCGCCGCTCATTGCTTTAATGGACCTTCGTGGCTTTAATGGCTCCACATTTGCAAAACACACTCGGAGCCTGCTGTATACGTACGGAAGCCAACCAGTTGCCCGCGTCGTGGTAATGATGTAAGAAAGTGAACATGTGTTTTTTTTTTTTGTGTCGTGTACAAACAGCTCTCGGTCTTCGTTACAAACGATGTGGGCCGTGTCCTGACCTGCTCAGCAACGCTTGCAGCAGGAATGTTTGCATTATAATGTCGGCCGCTGTCGGGGCGAGTCGGCCCGGCCCTCCACCTCTCCTCCCGTTTGGCTCGGCTGCATTTACCCTCATGCCACATTCACAGAGTGCCGTCCTTGTAAGCTCTGCTAATTACTTCACAGGTGCCTGCACCCTGCTGGGCGCTGTATGTGGCCCCGTTTGTCTGCTGCCGTTCACAGCGCTTTGTTTACAGTAAACACGCTGGCGAGGATTGTTATTCAGAGAGCCGCCGTCGTGACGCAACTGTCCTAACGATCCTGTAGGGTCGTGCGAGCCTGACCGCGAGCCTTCTGACAGACGCGACGCCGATGTGTTTCCTGTGCGCCTTCAAATCTTTTGACTAACACCCTTTAAATTATGAAGCGCAAAGCCGTCTGACTAATTGCAATCTGTCTAGTGGGAAAAAAAAACACTGTTACAGCTTAGAGACAATAATTGATCAGAGCACAGCAGCAGGTTTCGACATATGTTGATTTTGAAAAATGATGTATCTTCCATCTTATATCACCAGTTTGTCTTAAACAGATCTTCACCCTGAAAACCTTTCATCCAAAGGCTTCCCTCTTTAACCACAGCTCACCATCAGCAGATGGAGTAGTTAGAAATGAATCGCTTCAAATCGTGCTGAAATCATGTCTGTCACCATAAATCTTGAAGTCGTCCCGCTTGCTTTTTACACCACAAACGGACCGCACCAGAATCTGCTCGGAAGCGAACCGAGACCCACCTTTTTAAGCAGTCTCCGTCCAGTTGTTGGCAGCTTTTACACCAGCCCACACGAAACCGCACTAACCGCGGAAAATGCACCAGGGTCCATTTTAACCCAACCAAAAACAGTAGGCGTAAAAGCGCCCTTAATGTCATATTAACAGAAAATGATTTGGAATAGAAAACAAGTCTGTGTGGTTCTGGTACAGACTGTAGTGTTACTAGGACTGCAACTCACCATTATTTTCAGTTTTTTAATTCATCTGTCGAATATTTTCAAGACCAAACGGCAAACTGAATCAGTTACTCTTGTGGTCTATAAAGTGTCAGTAAATGCTGAAAAATGTCCGATCAGTGTGTCCTAAAGCCTAAGATGACGTCCTTGAACGTCTCGTTTTGCCCACAGCCTGAAAATGATCAGTGTGCTATCACAGAAGAGTAAAGACACCCGAAAATATTCACATTTAAGTAACTGGAATAAGAGAATTTTGACTTTGGACCTTGGAAAATCTGCTAAAACCAATAAATAGTTAGAAGTCGACAACCAATCGATTAATCGTTGCAGCTCTACTGAATACATCAAGATAGTCAGAAGATCTGAGCTCCAAAATAACTATGTGTGGAGCTTATATCAGAACAAGCATGCAGCTACGGCTCTAGTACAGTGGTAATGTGTCGGCCGGTGTGGGTAGCTTCTGAGTGGCTGGTCTGAGCAGTGTTTTCACCACCATGCTCTTCCTCTCCATCTCACTCCCTCTGTGCCACCCGATGTAGCTCCTCAGCTTGAGCGTAAGTGGCTGTAATGGGGTTTTATTCTGCCTTGCCTCAGCCGTCATCGCTGACCACTCGCGTTAACGCAAAACATGCAGATAGAAATGCAAGATTTGAATTTATTGTATTGGTCTCCGAGGATGAATGCACGCACACATTTAAAACAATACCTCCAGGAGATGCAGTAATGAATAAAACAAGCATTGTTGTATCGTTATGCAGGCTCGGTGTACGTGTGTCTGTACTCTTCTGTCCTTGCTGTGCATTGACTTCATTGCTCCGGTCAAAACTGCCTTCATCCGAGCGGGTGCAGCTCAGGTTGTTTAATCAGATCAGGTGACACGGTTTTGGTCAAAACACGAGGTTATGACTGCATTTCAATGTGTCCGGGCCACCTCACTCTGGCCTGCGTGTCGTATGCGTCATGAAAATCACCCTCTTAAATAAATAATAAATGTTTGTTTTGGATTTCTCGATAGCACACTGATCTCCGCTGCGCATGTATGAGTTTGTTTCTCAGCTACCGGCCACCGTACAAGGAACCAACATTTGTTTGGGCCTTGCAAAGAGATCTGTTATCGCTGTTATGGTGTAAAGCGGAAGTCATACGGTTTTGTATGAAGGCCTGTTTGATTGTGTTGCGTGTTGCAGTGTAGGAGCAGAATGTTTACGTTTTGCCGTTTTGGGGCTGGGAGCCTCGTTTTGTCTGTGAAAACAAGCGGCCTTTGTGAAGCCTGTGGCACGTATACAGAGTAAGACACTCGGGGGACCGTATATAAATAGTGTGAGGTTGAGCACGAGGGCTAGGCAAACTCCAATCTGTATGGGAAAATATACAGTTGAAAAGGCGCTAATTGAGTTGATGCTCCGTGCACGTTTTTGAACCGCGGTGCTAGAATAGCTGGCTCCGGGACCCCTTTGAGGGGACGCAAACATACAGAGTGGCCCTGCGTTTCAAGTGCACTGACCCAGCAAAAGGTTTTGTTTGTTTGACCTGTTTGTTTACTGCTTATTATGTGTTCAAACTGTTGACAGGCATGCATTCATGTACAGCAAATACATTCATGTACAGCAAATGCAAGAGATGGTGAGCTGAAGGTTTACCGCGGTTCACTTGGAGGGGCTTTGTTCGGACAACGCGGTTAATTGGCGCCGATTGTTGGGAGTGAGAAGGACAATGCGGTTGTCTTTCTATATGCCTGTTAGCATGGAAGTGAATCAAACAAGTTTGTAGGTCAGAGGTCCAGGAATCATTTTAACACGCATGTATGCACTTGGCTCCGTCATCGGTACACGTCTGATGTCTTTAGTCCTTGAAAACATTTAAAATTGGCTGCTTAATTAACGTTGACAAAAGTTTGTTTACTCTGTAAGTGAAATCCTCACACTTGGTTATGAATCACCATGGAACTTCCCCAAGTGGTTACTTTCATTCAGAAAAGTTACAAGTCTTCAAATATGCTAATTGTGCAGTATCTAATTAAAATGTGCAATTGTGCATGTGTCTCCAGAAGAGAAATAAAGAAAGATGGGGGACAAGGTTCATGTTTTTATTTTGCAGACATGTTAGAGTTTTTACAGAGGTGACTGTTCTTCACTCCATTAATCAGACATTACTGTCAACAGCTATAGAAATACCGTGTATTCAGAAATAAGATGTTTTATAAATCAGGCTATGAATGATTTATAAACACACCCCTGTGTAAAAGCTTTCAGAATATATAACTGAGACAGAAATTGATACTTAAATAGAACTAACACACACCAAACTCACACACAGTGTAAGGGTGGTGAATAGTGTGATGATTTAACTGGTGGATTTCATAATGAAACGTTCCCTGTTGGTTGTTTTCCATTAACAAAATCATTTTTGTATTACACGCTTTTCTTAAATTGTATTTTTAGATATGCAAATGATGCATTCTAATTATAATTCTAATGCATCTAATTAAAAATGTGTTCATTCACATATATGTCAGGAATAGAAATCTGACTGTCGGATAAAACCAGGTTCAGAATTCTTGTTTCATTTTGTTGACATATCTCCTTTTATCACTCCAACAATTTAGATTCAATTGTCTCTATGTTTTTAGGAATAAAATGTTCCATAAATCAGGCTATGGATGATATGTGAACACACCACTCTGCAAAGACATTCAGAATTTAAATCAGAATAAAACTTGAAAGTTTGGTTCATGTAAACGCTGCTAAAGCTTAGATTTGGGTGAGAAAAACAGGATGTGAATTGTGAATTTTCATACATTTTCAGATTAAAAAAACAGTGAATGAGAATACTTAACATTTATATGTGCAAATATGGTAATCATCTAATTAGATATTCCTAAACATCTAAACTAAGATTAACACCTTCATGTGTATTTTGGACATTGTTTTTCCACCGGTCTGGCAGAAAGCTTGTTATTGAAGCAAAAAAATACCAAAATCTCAAAATTGACCAGTGCACGAAAAAACAGTATTTAGCGTCTGCCTTTGAAAAATACTCTTTCATCTTTTCAAAGTAAGAGTTCGAACAGAAAAATAGTCCATCTTTCAAACAAGTCCTTAGAAGTATAGTGACACAATTGCACACACACACACACACACACACACACACACACACACACACACACACACACATACACGCGTATGTATGCTACAGTAGCCTTTGAAAATAGTCTTCACAAGCAGGGGAAAAATGCAATTATGAGAGGTCATCTTTTACCCCAAAATATTTGTTTAACCGTTTGAAGGACTGCAGGCTCAAATATAGTAAATGTTATGAATTTTGACTGATTTCAACCAATCATGAGCACCAAGAGAGCCGACACTCTTCATAAAAACAGTCATGGTTTCAATTTATGATCACAAGTAACCCAGCTGGGTTTTATAAATGAAATTCAAATTCAATAGACAAATTAACATTTCACTTCCCACATACTTTCCATTCTTAATAATTGTTTTGATTGACAGCATGGTGTTGAATGTCTAACACTGCGAAGTGGATGCTGTTGAGAGAAATCCTTGTTATATTTGTTATTTTTCTGAATGGTAGTTCTGATCAGAGAAGTTGCTTGTTTCTTATCACAAGTCAAAACTCTAATGAGTTAAATAACCAGTCATTTTTATACTGGGGAGTGGCTGTGGGACACATGGCTGTCCCTGAGCCTCAGTTTGGGTACCACTTACACAGTAAACAAAAGCATGATCTCAATGTAGTCATTCCAAGCATTGTAATGGAGTCAGCTATCAAATTAAGAACCAAAAAATTTCCTTTCATTCATTGTAATATCACCGTCAGAGTTGTTAAGTACTTTTATTACTGTAATTTTATTGCGAAAAAAGTCTTCGGAAAGATCAGTTTTGGTTGACATGTTTTAATTTGTTTTAATTTGTTTACTGATGTTAGAAATTAGACTTCAGATACTCAGAGGTGAGGTTTTAAAGAGTAAACATTTTAATGTTTATTTCCCTGCTTTACAGTTCACTGTACATATGTTAGATCAAGCAGAGAGACAAGGGAGTCATGTTGTCACAGCAAGACATCGTTGGTTGTAAGAAGACTGTCTGTGTGTTTGTAGTGTGTGCATTTTAACTCAAATGTGGGAACTGATTGAAACCTAGCTAATAATTTGCATAAAAGTAAGGTACATTTAAGCTTAAAATTTAAGTTAAATTGGACATCAACTTTATCAGTTTCCTTTTCAGCAGGAAAAAAACAAATGTGTTTCTGCCCTTTTAACTATTTAATAGATATTGAAAAGCACTCAAATGGACAGGTACTGTATTGATACTAGTATTTGTCTTTAGTCGCTAAAGTAAAACAAACTGTTAAATCAAGTGTTTTTGAACCCTACTTAACCTTCTTAAATCAACTGGATGACACAGTTTACTATTATTTAATGCAGTAGAAATGACAGCATTGTTTCCGCCTTATCAAATACATTTAAAATGTGCGGGAAAAAAAAACTTGTAATATCAGTTTTTCTTGTAGCAAGTGAAATATTTCAATAAAAATTTTAAAGATCTTGAGCTCTAAATTGCAAAACTATGAGGTTAATCGAATTAATGAGCATTTTATACTGATTAAAATCTGCAGCTACTGGAAACTGATAACCAATCTAATCCAAGAAAACTGCATCAGCAGTAGTGAGAGTGGAGTCTTTTACAGCAGACTTTTACTGTTACTGTCCCTGTGCAATTAATACTTTATTCTAAGAGTCAAACATTAGATTAGTTTGAGAGTTATGTGAATTGGAAAGAAACAATAAAAAACAAATGAGAAGCTGATAGGGATCTGTGGTAAACTTGGCAGACAATTTCCTCTCCTCATCTCTCTCATGAGAAGAAGCACCCATCACAGCTTGAGGCGTCCCACTGGGAGAGCCGCTCTGTGGTTATCATACCCCATCTAGTGGCTGCTGTGGGTTAAAGAAGAGAGGAGGAGGACAGAGTCAGCAGCACCTTTTAGACCTCAACTAGCTGCTCTCTACACTAATGTAATATAGTCATATTGTACGATAGATAGATAGATAGATAGATAGATAGATAGATAGATAGATAGATAGATAGATAGATAGATAGATAGATAGATAGATAGATAGATAGATAGATAGATAGATAGATAGATTTAGCAGAAAAAAAACCATCTTGCCTGGGTTGAAACATAAGAGGGACTTTGGATGCAAATGACTGTAAAATTAAAAGAAAACAGAGACATAATTCAATTCAATTTGATTATATGTTTGAATATCTCATTAAGAGGAATTTCAATATGGTCTGACAAAGTAGTAGTGCAAGACTAACAGTCCTGTAGGTGCAAATTGAATTTGATTTAGGGGAAAAAAGGCTTATGGAGGTACACGGTTCGTGTTACAGAGATATGAAGCCATAAGAATGTGTGAAAGCAATGCCCTCTATATCCCCTCTTTTCACAACCCTATTATCCAATTGAAAACTGATCTTCAGCGAACTCCCATTGTGTGCCTCTCTCAGAGAATAAATGCACCAAAATTGATCTCAGGTCTCTGAAGTGGGCCCACAGAGCTGGAGTTTACACATGGGACCATTTTATTCACTTCTGGTGGCAATTTACAAACATGCAAAACTGCGAGCTCCACCACCACAACCTGTGAGCCAAATGCTAGAGTTCCACCTGTCTCATAACCTTGTTGGAGCACAATTTTCCTGCCTACAGAGGGGAAAAATGTAGCTGTGACAATGTCAAACAATGTGTGTTAACAATTCAACTCAGTACAGTGGGGAATGTCATGCAGAAAGAGCAGCCAGCTAGAGGATCTGCTAATGTATTGTGACTCCTGCTGTCAGCAGTTCAGCTCTACACTCTCTTCCTGTAATTTTCAGCCATCTCCACTGCACTGATACCGTTTCAAAAGCCTACACACTATCACTCATACTGGAGCTAAGGGGGCTATTAACTGTTTGCTCTGGTTTTGATGTTTTACATTGTATGAGAGCAAAGAAAGATGCTTTCAAATCACCCATGTGGCCCAGCTTCATTTAAGATGAAAGGATGATCAGACTGTTTTGTGCCACGTTTAAGGTCTTCTCGTATGTTACGGCTTCTAGTTTCAATACTTCAAGATACGCCTTGGTGATATTAACAAATGCGCCCTGTGATGAAGTATACCTGTTGTGTTTTTTTCTTTTTCTTTTTAGAAATCAAGCATCAGTATGTCACAGTAACAAATTAAAGAGGTGATTTAATTTGTATTGTGTTTCTATTGCAATTACTGACTATACTTTATGTTTGTTCAGAAAGTAAAGCCAGTTAGCAATGTAAAAAGCTCATATCACAACCTTCAAAAAATAAAATGTAAGTTGATGTATAAACAAAGACTAAAAATATAACTCTACAGTTAAGCATTCATTAGAAATATATAAACAGCTGATGTTTATTACACATTATAACAAATGCAGTTGAAATTTTAATTGTTTATGTATGTGTTTGTCAACCACTATAATGTATTTGACGTATCTTTAACTGGTGTATAAACAGATAATGAAAGATTTACATAATAGATGACGAAGTTGTAATCTAAATTTCTTTCCACAATTTATCTAATTTAAATAAGTATTTATTAAATATGTTTGTTCAGTTTACACAATTTACTATTTATTTATGTATTGTTATAGATAGATAAATAAATAAATAGATGAATAGTATATATTGTAAAAGTAGGCAATGCACTTACCGTAAAGATCTTTCTAAAACATTTGACACCATTAGTCATGATATTTTGTTAGCCAGTAGTGTAGGTTATACACTAAAGTGTTTCACTTGAGTAATATGTAATCGCAAAATCAGTTCATATAACATGTGGTGTACCACAAGGCTCTATTTTAGGACCCTAATTATTTCTCATATGCCAGTTTATTTCTGAACTTTCATTAGTTTGTAAATCTTATGTTCCATTTTGTTTGGTGATACCAACATGATTTTATCACATTCATATGCCATAAAAAACACAAATGACATGAAAGTAGGAGTGATAGGATTATGTTAAAGTATCAGTAAATGAAGGAGAAAATTCCCAACTTTATTCCACTTACTGTATTTCTTAGGCATTTTAGTTCATGATAAAAAACTGAACTGGAAAAAATATATTGTTTTTTTATTGTAAGAAAAATGTCAAGTCACTGGGGATCATGAGCAAATAAGTTTAATAAGTGCATATTCTTTAAAAACTTTAAATTATTCTACGATTTATTTCTTTTTAAATTATGGTAATATTGTTTTGGTCAGTACAACTCCTTAAGTCTTCCATAAGCTTTACATACCAAATTGTTCTTGTTTTTTTAAGATTGACTATTTTCTCAAACTCTTTGTAAATTAAGGTTTTCTTTATTAATTATTAGTAAAGTGTTTATATACCACTTTCAGAGGTTTATCATGCTATTGCTTATAATTGTTAAAGGTGTTTTAAGTGATACACACAGATACACTAACAAACACTAAAATATGTCTATGCAGCTGCTTACAACTAAATTCTAGTAATCGTGTATGTCGTAAATGTTTAGGGACTATATGAACATCACCATAGTCAGGAGGTGGTCTGAATCTTTTATTTTCTATATGTTTAGGTGAAAAAAGTAAGTGAGGGCTACATATTGGACCCTACCCTTGATTTACCAACAAAAACACATTTATTTTTTGGAATACAACAAAATCATGAAAATACAGCCCCTCTATATTTTTTATTTTTAGATGGTAAATGGTAAGGCCCTCCAGGATAGAAGAAAGTTTAAACCACCGCTCTCCCAAAACAATTTAGTCCACCTTCTTTTAAAAAATGATTGCCCTCCCCCTTTTTTGAAACCCCCACACCCCCTGATAACTTACATACAGTCCCTTACAGAAGGGGTTAAGTGTCACAACAATCCTATTTACCTCCTTTGGTTTGTTCATGTGCACTCAGTTTGAAATTCCTACATCTCTGATGGTGCTTGAAGTGAGCATCAGTTCTACTCTTGACCATACCTCAAAATCTGATTGAAAACAGCAGCAGGGACATCAGGAATGAGCTGTTAAGTTGCTCTGATAGGTGAAAAGCTGCCACAGTCCCTATTATATGGTTTATAATTATTGAGCCCTCAGCTGTTTCATCCTATTTCCTGAGCATCCTTTTAATCAGGCCATAACCACCATTTCATTTGTTCATCCAATGGGTGATGCAATCCCTGAAGCCAAAGCTCTCTATTCATTAGATTGTTTTAATGTGCCTGAAAGCAGTTGTGCAAATAAACAAGCCGTTACAGAGAAAAGAGAGGAATCCCTGAGTCTGTGCATTAACCCAGGAGGGACTACAATTCCAACTTGTGCCTTTTATCTTATTAATCCCACGCAACATCATTTTGCAGGTCCCCGAAAAGGACTTACAAATTGCGTCTAATAGGCTTCAAATCAAGCACTAATTAAAACTGCATTAACCTTAATGAATCAGAAAAATTGAGACCCCAATTTATTGGAGTTGTGTTTATACAAGGGCTGGTTTCAATAATACATGACGCAACCGGCTGTGTGGGATGAGCCTGTCTTCCTAATGCGAACCTCCTGTGAGTGTGTATGTATATGTGTGTGTGTGAGCATCAGTGTGGTGTGTTTTGGCTCTCGTCGTCATTACAGGCCTTGTTAGAGGTTAACTTTAGCAACATTCAGGCGTCTTTAGCGCCGCGGAAGGAGACGGATCTGCATGGTGCCAATCAGCGTCACAGGTGTTCATAATTGTCTGTCTAATTGCTTCATTACTGGTGAGGAGGCCTGAGCCCCGTCTGTGCTTCCACCACATCTGGATTTTGGGAAGCCCTCTCCAGCTCAAATGAGAAGCCTCTCCTGAGTTTTAACATGTATCTGCTTGTTGCCGTGATTTCCCAGGAGCACGTCATTTATTTGTACGCCGATTCTGACTCAAACGCCTTTAATGGAAATTCCCATAGCTGGTGGAGCACTTATGGCAATTTGTTGACGGGGAGAACTCGTGTTTTTTGCCGTGAATGAATACGAAAAACAGGAAAAACAATACATGCAAATGATGTCAGTGTAGTCTACTGCTCCAGTGAAGTACAGGAAAGTTTATCCTCCCTCTCTCTGAGTGTTTTTGCATGTTATACCAGTCACTTGTATGGTTAGAAGACCCTTGAGAGTTCCCTCAAGAGACCTGCTGTCCTAATGAATCAAGCCTCTCCAATGGGGGAAGGACCTGTGGGGGAAAACTGTGACTCTTTATTACTGAGGCTTCAGCAAACCTGCCAAACTCACCCGAGTTCCCTCTTCACTCTTCTTATGTCATACTTCTGATTGAAACAACACAATGACAAAACAAAAACCTATGCAAAACCCTATTTGAAATATTTGAAATCACTTTATGTCTGTCTGATTAGTCACTCTCTGGCTGCAATACATTCCCCCGTAAGGAAATGGACGATAGATTAGACTGAGGTCACTGCCGTTAATGAGACATTTAACTTGCCATTTGCAGGAAGTGCCCCAAGATCCCACCCTCTCTGTCAGATAACCTCCAGGAGCTTGTGTGAAACGGTACGAGAGGGGACCGAGGCTCGACCCCAAACCTCCAGCCACCTCTGCTCACCCACACAGGCTGTTATGTATCCATGCTCACGTCAAGCCTGGGCCTGCGCGCGGCAATTAACTCCCAGCCATATGGATTTCAACTGTGGCTTTTGGCAGATGTTTGTCCAACCCATCGCTCAATTTGGCCCACAGGGGATTTGGTGTCACCTTTTGGGAGTTTGGGAGATTTCTGTCAGATTTTGATTATCAGTCTTCATCAGGTGTATTGGGGTTTTCCCAGAGGTGAAATTACGGCCCAGTGTGGCTGTTATTTATACATGAAAGTGATCTCAGTCGCCTGCAGTGCCAGCAGTCACTCATGGGAGTCGGCGGCATTGTTCACTTGTAAAATCTCAAACTCAAATTGGATGAAGATTGTGGATTATACTCATGTCGAATGATAAAATTATCCCCCTTAAATGTATGAAACTAATTTGATTATAAAAACATTTGTAGGTACAGTTCGTCTGTCTCCTACTGTCAGATGTTGATGGGCATGTCTTGACTTGATTCTCCCTGACAACGGAGCTAAAGGCTGCTGTGACTTCAGTCAGGCATGCTGAAGTCCTCTGAGGGCTGGCTGGTGTCTCATGTAATGTCAGCGCTCTAAACACAACATGCTAGTCGTGATTTGTATCATGTTTCAGACACTTGTACCTCTCACTGATGCTTGGTGAGTTCACACAAGAATCCAGCTATTATGACGTAATTAGATATGACATGATGGCCAATAATGACCATCTTGTACAGCACAATATCTATCAGCCTCCTGTTATGATTCTCCAGTAAGTTTAGAATATGTTTTGGTTTGCCATTACAGGCTGCACCCTCTTCCTAACTACAAACTGGAGTCAACATTTCCCCCCATTGTCAGCCCAAAATTGACTCAACAGTGGGTATTTCAAATACAAGTGGTGAAATATTTCATGTTCTTTGCAGCTTATGTGCAACATACTTGGCAGCAGCACAATGGCTATGGGAAGTGATTTATTTTCTTAAAGTAATTAAATGCCTACTTGATCATTTTTTCTCTGAAAATGTGAGAATGTGGCAAACAAATTAAAAGAGCACTCCATGACTAAACCTATCCCTAGGATTGGTGGAAACATCACAAGCGAAACAGCAGCCAAACCTTCTTAATCTACGTAGCTACATTTGGGAGTTTCCGAGGAAACAATTCGGAAACATGCATTCTATTTCTGTTTGCGCCCGATTATTAATTTCAATTTATGTAACCCCACTTACTCCCACAGTTTAATTAATGATGCTTGTTATCAGCTGTGTTTAAGAGGTAATGGACAATGCTGAATTTTGAGTGTTTACAGTGCTGGAGAAAAATCCTGCTTTACCCCTTTGTAATGGACTGCCAGCAAACAAGAGATTAACAGTGTTTGTCACTCTTCCTGCAGCTGTGTTATAATGCAAAGCAAGAAGGGGGGGAGCATTAAGCACATAACTTTGAAATGGTGACTTGAAATAGCTACCATGGTCAGAAGAACTGGCATGCCCCTCCATCACCTAATCCATACCATAATTCCTGATCTAATTAGAGGAAGGCTCAGCGCTAGGCCTGCCATAAAAGACTGAAGAACACAGACGGACCGTGTGCCCAGGGAAAGGAGGGAATAAGAAGTCTAGAAAGAGAGAGAGAGAGATGTAGGAGAAGAAAGAACAAGAGGGAGAAAAAACAAGTGCACAGTACAATGAACTGAACAGGTAAGTGTGATTTATTTAAAGCATTGTGTAATGATCTTATCCACCTACTTACAATCAGTGTAATAGTGAAGTAGTATATTTTGTATATAAATGTTTAATCTTCTAATGAGATTATTGGCTTGCCTGTAATACTATGTGTGGAAACAGATCTATCTCAAATATTTCACAAATCTTTTCAGGAATGAAACACAAACGTGTTTTAAAACTAATTAAGAACAACACAAAAATGATAGAAGCACTACTTTACACTCTTTAGCCGACAAGGTAACTAGACAGTGGAGGTTGATTTGCTTTAGATGCAAATCGCTTCATGAAGGATGTACACGTATTTTCAATAGATAACAAGACATTAGATAGAATAGATTCAACAATAGATAATAGAATATATTCAACAATAGATTCACAACATTTAATATGTGAGGCAGGTTTGTTAATTACCAACACTTTAATAGAACACTTGTATGTTCTTTGATTGTTTAGAGAGATAAGGAGTCGAGAAAAGAATTGAAAAACAATTCCAATTGTTGGTTATTAATGCACTTGAATTCGGTTTTACATCAACTAGCAAAGATTGGTTTGCTAGAGACGAAGGGGGGATGAAGTACGCTACACCACAGCAACTAGGAGTATAGGCTGAATCATAATGTTTGTTTAAAGTAACTTCCAGGAAGAAAATTAGCTTACGTACAATTTGATTTACTTTTGTAATAATGCCATTTCAAATACATCTAATTAATCTCAAATGCCTGTTCAATATTGTCATAGCTAATGACAACATTTCACTAACATTAGCTTGGAGACATTATTTACATTGGAGACATTATCAGTCAACCCAAACTAGACCGCTGTTGGGTAGCTATCAAAGATGCTAGCAAAGCAACACAGTATGTAAAATAAGCACAACAGAAAAGTCAGATAGGTCACCGTGTTAACCATATATATTTAAATGTTACAGTGACGGCTGAAAATGACAAATAAATAAGTCTGCAGAGCAAAGCAAATCAGCAGCCAGTTTTCTATCTCGAAGTAGAAACAGTAGTTGTTACTGTGACATCACCGTGATTCGGTCTATGGCAGAGCCTATGGCATCATAAAAGTTCTGCACTGCAGGTACTGTCATAGCACTATGGAGCAATGTCTATAAGAGTGTGTTTCATTTCTGTTTTAGGATGCGTTTTTGTGAGTAAAACTGAATGTTAACCTAACTTTTGTTTGTTTACAGAAAAGTTTTAGTTCATTCTGAAATTAATAAATTGTGCAAACTTAAAAATAGTGATGACAACATGATAACACAACTCTATTCAAAATCCAGAGTGTATCTCTGGTTTAAGGCAACCTTTCCATGACCTGTGTCCAGTGTTTATTTTGTGCTGCATTTGGATACACAGCAGTTAGTATGTGTGCATTTAACTGACTGCAGCCAAAGCTGGATGGTATTGCTAAAAACAAACTCCAGTGTAGTTTTACAGCTGGATTAGTATAAGTGTAGAGTGTTGAGGGCACAATGACAAATGTAATGAATGTGATAATAGCTCAACAATATCCAGTCAGTATTTGTGGGTCAATAGGCAAAAAGGAAAGAGCTAATCTACTGCTAATACATCGGTTTATAACCTCACCTGGTACATAACCATGACAGTAATTAAGAGCACAAATGACTATTTCATGCAAACAAATAAAAAATTCAGAGTACAAATTGTGCAACAAAAAAAGTGTTCGCAAGAAGGAGTAAAACGCAACGCACATCCTCAATCGTTGTTTGTGAAGGAGAAGTCCAACATTTTCCCTTTCATCTGGACAAGATGAAGACATTTAAACAGCCCTGCCCTGCTCAGCTTCAAAGTGTCGGCTTGAGGTCTCTGACTGGACATTTGCTGCAGGTGCCGTGTTGGAAACACTGATGCAACACCAGAAATGGTCTAGCCCTTTCCATGGGGGGGAAAAAACGGCAAAGGAGCGAAGTGAAGTCACCTCGTGTGTCTCGCTGGTCAGACATGCAGCCTAAATTCAAATTTCCCAACATTTGAAGACCTTTCAAAACTGAACTGCATAAAACCAAGTGGGGAGATAAGATACCTCCCCTGGGTACTCAGGTGAAAGTAATAAAAATCACACTGCTGCCTCTCCAGATACAGTAGAGCTACAATAAGTTAGCTGAGGATTACGCTGTTAAATAGCCAGAGGCTGTGCGTGTATCATCAGCCGGGATAACTGCACTATTGCATACTACACAATCGTGCGTTGCCAGTAATGTAGTCCGTACTCTGAATTACATTCACAGGGATGTCAGTAAACTCCCTTGTGATGTATCTTTGTGGGTTAAGAAATGAAATACACTGATCTACAAGTAAGATAGATGTGCTTACCAAGGTCAAGGAGGCTCCCCAGCGCAATTACACGACTACCAAACACAAAGGGCATTGTTATTGGACAAGTATAATGCTGCACATTACCAGAGCAACACAGCTGTTTCTATCAGTGAACACTAGCTTGGGAAGACATAGGGCGGGCATCAATTTAGCCTACTTATCTAAAGTCTTTAATTACTTGGTTTATTTGATAAACAGAACAAGGAGAATCCTTAAATGATTCTGCTAGATCCAAAGGGGATTAATTTCTTACTCCTTGAAAAAACAAATCACTGGTAGAATCCCTTATTTCACTCTTTAATCACGCATTAATTAGGAGCAATAGGGGCACCAGTTACACTTGGCATTTGGTGAGATTGCAGGAGAAAAAAAAGGGCCTGCATTAGCCTCTCCAGAGGAGGAGGCGAGCGCATCAGGCTAAGACAAAGACGGCACAATCAGACAGAACAGCAGGAAGTGTGAGTTGGGAGAATGGGGATCTGAGCTTCTCAAGCGCTGTTCCCACACAAAGCACAGGCAAACCCAGACTGGATACTTGCACTCACTGCACCCTGGTCTGGCAGTGTAGAGAAGATATTTTGTTTTATTTTAATATAAGTTCTTATGGCTAATACACACATCCGTGCTGATCTTATAAGCTATCTTCCCATCCAGCCTAAAAACACCTGTGCTCCACATTCACATTCTCTTTCCTACAAATTCACATATTCCTGCTGTAATAAATCTGTAATTTTACCTTAAATTTAGTCAATCAAAATGTTTCTTATTGAGGTGTAACTGCTCTTGATAGGAAGGGGAAAGCAGAGACCAGACAAGAAGTCTATTGTTTCACACACCAATATCAGAAAACTGTCAAAAGAGGAGAAAAGTTCACTATATATGAATCAGTTATGGAACAAACAGCATTACAATAAACATTGTTAAATAAGCCATTAAAAGCAATTAGAACGTGCGGCAAAAGGTGCAGTACCAACAAAGAGGTTGCTGAAGTGAGAAACGGTTGCACATTAACTGTAAACGTCTGTAATACAAAGACACTGGACTGATTTTATAACGTGAGCGTGTGGGGGGATTGGGGAGTGCAGTGAGGAGTGATCATGAGAGGCTTGAACTCTGGGAGATTTAGCAGACTGAATGCACGGTGCAAAGCAGGGGCTAAACACATTGGCTGTGTTTACATGCACGGACTGACTTAATGAATGTCCAATTAAGGTCTGTTTGAGTTATGTTATTTACAGCCAGCTGGCAAAAACATAGGAAAAGTCACTGTTTGACTATGTGGGCTCTTAAATGCTTCCGCTTGTAACAGTAATTATTTTTGACTTTAAAATGCACCACGCAAAATGAACACATACTTTCTGCTGGTTCGCCTGGTCATATGATGAAGTTGCAGCTGTAGCTTTTCTTAAAAATGTCTTTGAAGAATAATCGAGTAAATGTCTTTCTTTTTCTATTTGTTAATTTTGGTGGTTGGTTGGTTGGTCAAAGTGCAATGCTAACAGGGCTGCTAGCACAGAAGTAAAGTCTCCCATACAGATCTAAATGCTATCCATCAGCAGAAAACATTGGCACCTTTGACATGTTAAAAAAACAAACAAATGCCACCCTAAAATTAGGTTAGTTGTTCATTTTGGTTCTAAAGCACATCCACATGCTTTCTACCACAGGCTGTGAATTGACGCTTAAAAAGCAGTGAACCTTCAAAGTTGCCACACATGAACAAAACTACTACTAAAAATGGCTTTCAAGTCTTAACTCTAAAAATTTGGGAGTTGACTCTTTATCTGAGATGAAACCCGTATCTAACACAAAGAACAAAATGGCCTGTAAAATGTGTTTTGAAACCATTACGCTCTCGGTCTGTTTTCTTTTTTCGCGAGCCTGAATAAAGAGGTAGCTTCTCAAGCAATCTCGGTCTTGTTTGTTTAAGGTAATTACTACTTGTCCTCCCATCCTGCCGGCCCAGATGATGCATGAAAATTACCATTCCCCTACTTCAATCAAAGCTGGAAAAAGAAAAGGGAGAAAGGGGGGAACAGAGGCGAGCAGATGGGAGGGGGAGGTGGAGAGAGAGGAACTCTGTGAGACGCGCAGAGCTCCCTCCCTGCATGACAAGAAAGGGCACTGTCTCTGATTAATTAGCTGGAGTTGGTAATCAGTTTAATAAGACTGAAGTTGATGGTGAGAGGTCCCCTTTGGCAGAGCCACGCTAAGCTTAGCACTCTGTTCAGGGCCCTCGCTTTCTTCCACCAAGTAAACATGCAGTGTCTATTTACATAAACAGTTGTTTCTTTTTTGTAGGGGGCTATTTTTCCTTCCAAACCGCCTGAAAGCCTAACACCACCGCTTAAGTCACTCCCAACAATGGCAGCAGGAATTGCAGACAAATTCATGAATTTTTCAACATATGAGAACTAATTAAATTGAGGCCTTTTTGAAATGAATATAGTGTGAGGTACTCACTGGCCCTACGCACACAAAGAGGGTATAATTCAGCGATTGAATTCTGGCTTGATAGCATTCAGCCTTTTACCATGGTGAGCTATACAGATGGCTGGGGTCCTTTTCATTCTTTTCTCTCTTAATGGCAAATCTCATTATGGCAGTTATCACTGTATGGAGAACAAGACGGGAGCGATGGGCCACAAAGCCACGCGGTGCAGGAATCTGGTACCTGTATGCAGGAGAACATGATACTTACTGTTAGGGTCACATCGTGATGGGAATTTAAAATTAGACTTTGTTTAGATGATTATTGTTACAGCACATCTAAAATATTCTGTGGTTTCTTAAAACTTTCAGGTTTATCAACAATAAATAGACAGACCAAATACATTTTTGATGTTAAGGGTTTTAAATTAACCTCTTAAAGGAATCATTTGCTACATTTTCTTTCTTGCTAAGAATTACAAGATGATTGATACCACTCTCATAGCTGTCCATTAAATATGAAGCTGGAGGACACACACTGTTAGCTTAGCTTAGCATTAAGCCTGGCAGCAGGGGGAAACAGCTTTACTTTTACTGGTCAAAGTAACAAAAAAAATTCCACGTCGCAGCTACTCAAAAATATACCCATCATCAGTGGCCAGAGTGTTGGAGTCACCATCAGGCTACCAGCAGAATATACTGGAAATCATAGCAACCGGCCAAGAAATAGTCCAGCATATAACCCCCTATAAAACCACATTATTTTTGTATGGATTAAACAAACAAGATATGATGTGTTATTTAATGATCTGCAGGATGCTGTTACAATTAAATAAAGTCATGTAAGCTGTTTCCTTCTGCTTCTACTTGTTTTGCAGAGCTTAGCTTCATAGCTCCACATGCAGTGAACAAAAAAGTGGAGTCAATCGTGTCATATATTTCTCTGCAAGAAAACAATAAGCCTGTGTACCAAAACAATAAACTAACAAAAATTATGCTGGACCTCATATTTCTTTAGCTATCAAATCCCACAGAATTTGTTTTGGGTTTTCCACAGACACCAAATCTGTCAGGATCATGGATAAAATGGCACACATTAAAAGCACATTAAGAAGCTCTTTTTTCTGTTTTGTTTTGGGGAATAATCCGTTTGAAAGAGTTTTAAAGGATAAAGCTGTCATTACACTATATCTGTCTTATTGTAAACACATTTCATTTAAAAAATACCTAAACAAATCTTCAAAACAAACAATAATAATAGTTATCTTATAGCAAACCTTAGTCAAACAGGGGTAAATATGTCTTTGTTGGGGACTATTTTCACAATCGGTGCTCTAGCGAGTATTTCTCTGACTCACTCTTTAGTTTTTGTGGAACAACGGAGGAATATAGCACAGAGATATACTAATGTGTCAGGCCATGGCTAATCAGACAATACTTGTCAATAGGATCATTATATTGATGATTTTGGTCTTTTCATGGGATTTGTTAACAATAAGAGGAAGACTTATTATCAGATTTGTTAATGACAATAGTCTGGGTGAAATTTAAGGAGAAAATCAGGAATTCAAGTATTTGAGATGGATGAATCATAAGTGTGTCTTAAGCATGACCAGCTAAAAACATTTTAGGATTTAATTGTCATCAGCAGTGACCATAAAGCCTCTTTGAATCTGTTCAAGTGGAGCAGCACAGTGGCCAAAACAGTCAGACCTCTGTGAAGTGAACCCTCTCAGACGTAAACCTGTGTATACTATTTCAGCAGTTGAAACTGCATTTTCTTTCCAGGTGATGTTTTAATCTCCACAGACGAAAAATGATTGACAGCTTGATGGTCTTTTCTTCAACTTAAATCTTTGTTACGTTCGAACTCTCAGGCTGTCTGCAACTTACTTGCAGCCCACTATTATAATTAAGATGGTTTATTTGCCCATTCCCTTTTTAAAAGATAAATTAATCACCAAGCCTCTCACATGACAAAACCTCTATAAAAGTATAATTCTACTTTCTACATTGTTCACTCTGTTACACTTAAATCTAATAAGTGATGACTTAGACTTGTCTTAGAATAAAAAAGGAAGTTGTTGCTGTCATGGCCGAGCAGTTTCTATCTAAAGTAAACTCTGAGGACCAAGCGTGAGATAAGGGAGCACCACATCACCCTGTGGCGTTAATGATCATCCGCTGTTACAACACAAAGACAGTCAAGTAGCAGATAGAGCACCGAAATAATTTAGGCAGCGCTAAGTGGTCTATTGTCATTCAAATGATAAATTATGCTTGGCAGAGGTTTTAGAGTCACTTTTACAATGCATTGCTATTGTTTATGTCGAGACAAGGTTTTAAGGAGTCAGAATAGAGGGAATTACTTGAGAGAGTATGGAGTTTCCTGGGGTTTGGACACAAATTGGTTCTCTGCTCACTGGGCATGCCCGTACTGTTTGACAGCCCTTTAACATGGCAACATTAGTACTTGAAAGAGACTGCACTGCTCAGACAACACTGTAAAGATTCAGAGTCAACATGGATGCTTAGATCAGTGTTAAAACCCGAAGATGATGGAAAGGTTTATTCACAATAAAAGAAAAATAAATCGATTTCCTCAACAATGTGTAATGTTACAAAGGTTCTTAACCCATAGATGCATAAGTGGGTCACAACTGACATGCACACATGTCCTGTGGAAATTGGACATTCTCACTTTCGGTTTGCGGCTTCCTGTTAAACTCATACAATGTGCTTTGTTTATGTTGAGAAGGAAAACAAGAGGAGGGTTAAAAGATGTTGCTTGGGACCTCCTCTTGTACCTTGATTCCCTCACCATGTGGAAGACGCTGTGTTTATTCTGTCGCCAAATCCAAAGACAACCATGGACACAACAGATCATGTGTAGTCCCATGTTAGGTTAGCTAATGATAGCAAAATGCCAGTTAACCAGCTAGCTAATATAATAACATCCAATATATAACATGTATGACAGTTAGCTGACGGTACATCAAGAGGACTTAATTGCCACATTTCTTATTGTTTTTATTATTGTTATAGTTTTTATAATCAGTCATTTCTGTCAAGTTTATAGTGTGCTGTCAACATTTACTGTATCTATTGTAAACTACACCTTAGCTCTCTAAACATAAATCAACATTTGGTTCACCAAAATATTATATATATTTCTTATTTAATGATGAAAAATGCTGTCACTCAATAGATTACTTACCATTTACTAATTATTTATAATGATGTAACTGTGGTACAGATTTATTAGCCTACTCTTAGGCCAACTCATAAGATTTCACAGTGGTGGTTGTAAATGTTGATTCGTAGCTTAGCTACTTAGCTTCATAGCGAAACAACACATTATGAGACCTGTAAATTAATGTTTGCTTGTTTGATATTTGAATATAGGTATAGCTTTAATAACATTATAAATACTAGAAATGTCAGATAAGTGTAGAAAAAAGGAAAAAACAAACAGGCTCAGTTGAAAAGTAAAACTGACCAAAATCCCCAACTGACCACAACTAAAACAGGTAGTTTGTGTGAAATGCTTGTGTGTCTCAGTCTTTCTTTCAAAATGTGTTAAAAACTACAAATAAACATTACACTTCCTTGATAATGATACGACGTGTGCGTCTAAGGGTTGATTCAATTTACTTTGAACCACCACTGTACCACTGTTGCTGTGGTATCACTGCAGTGTTACCAGTATTAATTGATCAATAACAAGTCTGGAGCAGTTTGTACCCCCTTCTAATCAAGCCAGTGTTGGTAATTACGTGCTCTACAGTAGGTGAGTGTTCTTCATAGGAACTCGGCAATAAATTACCACACAAGCAAGATTTGCTGAGGTCTTTCCTGGGACAAATCAAGGTAATGTTAATTACACCATTAAATTCATTTGCTCAGTGTAAATTCCCCCCGGCTGCTCTAGATCATGCTGCGTCCTTTCTCAAGATACAATGGGATTTCAGGTCCGTGTGTGTGAAAACGTAAGGGAAGAACTTAAATTAAAACATTCAATGTTAAATACAGACTACAATAAAAGCTTCAACATCTCAATATATGTTGCACACTTTAAGTTGGCTGGCCACATAAATGGTATTCTGTCCTCTCTCTTCAGGTACTTGGCACTGCTTAAGATGTCATTACCTCTGTTGGGACTGTTAAATGGTTCCATAAAGAAAAATGAAATATTCATTAACTTGGTTAATAATTCATTCAGATAAAATGCAGTATGTGGTTTGCGGAGGGAGAGAGATGAATGCATAATGAGTGCATGCTCAGCATATTTGTGCTTGGGAATGTTTTTATTTCGCGATAGCAAAAGAAGAAATTAATTGAAAGTTCGTTTTCATTTTTTTGTTTTATAAGTTATGCTAAATGATAAAATAGATGCTTTCCAAGCAGTTTCTAACTAAGAAACAATTATGAGGGTGTATATGTAACCCACATATTACAGTATGGATATTAATTATGGAGGAAGTGCATTTAAACAGTCTTTATCAAATTGTAATTGTTAGCTTGACCTAATTCCCACAGTTTGAGGAAACTGTGTAAAACACTTTACTGCCTGAAAATTGGAACCATAACCTCTGCTTATCATGTGACGAAAGCCTGCAGAATGAAACAGTATATTCACAATTTCATATGAAGTTTTGTGATTAGTGAAAATATCCAGTTGCTGCTCCAGATGTCACATCAAATCTCTCCTGACTCTCCCGTCCAGAGACAGCACTCAGTGTGTATGTGTGTGTGCACGTTGCTTCATTTAACACTGGAGCGTTTAAGTGTTCCCCCACCATCGCCACACTGCAGTGTAAACACCGCTCATCCAAACACTGTCAAACTAATTTCCTCACACCACAGAGGTTCATTTTGGCTTTCAGATAAATCAATTCTTTCCCTAATTATCAATTGTGACACCCATAATCACTGAACGACTGCAGCACTGAATAAATGGCATGTCTTTTGTGTTATAATTCTGTGCATCTTGACAAACATGACCCATTAAACAACCCTGTGGCCTTTTTCAAGAGCGATGATTACACTAATTAAAACTGCAAAACATCTGAGAGGGCTACAGACGTGCCAGAATTAAACAGGTCATTAAATCAGTCGAGGAATATGTCAACATCCACATTGCCTGTCACTCCTACAATATGTTACTTTGAGAGGAGGGAACAAATATACCTCCTGTGTACTGAAACGTGATTCATGTGAAAAGTAACATTTTGGGAGTTTTCAGTGGTGGCCCTGAGGCACAAAACACAAAAATTATTGAAGGAAACACATCAGCAAAACAGACAAATGTGACAAAGTTTCACAATGTGGTGATGCAATGAATTAAATGATTTGGTACCTTTAGTGTTTTTTTTTAGAAATTGTTGTTTTCTATATTATCTCTATCATTGTTCTTTCAGAGATATCATTGTGTTTTCTATAATGTTGTGTTTTGTGAGATATTGTTGTATTTTCTATTTAGTTAATGGTGTTTCATCTATTTTTTGGTATTTTGCCCCTCAGAGCCACCGTATTGCAGTGTTACAATAAGAACGAGGTAAATGTCCCTTGTGAA